>BQKZ01010455.1:0-14531 GCA_036244855.1 Temnopleurus reevesii | reverse complement strand
ACCCATATATATTGGTGTGCTGCATCAACCCCAGATGGAGATGGGAACCTCATGGTGGCCAAATACAAGTCGCTATTTAACCACATCAAAAATGTACACCACCATGAGACAGAGAATTTTCCCAAGTGCCTACATCCAGATCAATACCCTGAGCGTGAATGGCTTCGTGGAGGTATGTAGCTATGTAATCTGTTATAATACAATATGCAGAGTAAACCATCTTTTCTTCATAAATTTACTACAGTGGAAACTGTAAACTCCAGATAAAACAATTTTTATCAAACTTAACCATCTTGATAGAAACATGATGTTAAAAGCCATAATGCTACCATTTACAAATTGCGCAATGCAGGCGAGACTGCCAGGCGACGTTTCACTTGCTATGGTTATAGGAGATTCCAGACTGTTGATAAAACATTTATATTGAGACAGCTGAAAATTTCAGGCGCATTTTGTAGGAAAATGCTTAAAATTCATGGTCGCTGTATACACAAGTAGTGGTGCTTAAATTGTTTGTGTTTTTGTTTCTATATTTATGTATGTAGTTGTAAATTTTATACCTGTGTTTGTTGTATTCTTCTTTCAGACAGCAAAGCCTACCTCAAGCTGACAGAGGATCTGCTCAAGACCCGAACCGTGAACGACATCAAGAAGATGTCCCCTCTAGCCCAAACAAGCTGTGTGGAGTCTTTTCACAGTGTCCTCCTCTATTGGTGCCCGAAAATGATTGCATACTCATATACTGGAATGAAATGTCGGTAAGAACTACTGTAGCATTATTTTGCCCTCGAGATATGATACAATTATCAGACCCTGAAAATGCTCCTTTCATTCTTCTCGCTTCACCATCTAATCATGGAAATGATGGTTATTTCTTTGCTAAAAGATCTATAATCGGTATGTTTTGGTTCAAAAAGATAAATGAACGCGAGTAGAAATAAGGTAATATATACACAAATAAGCCAAGAAACATTACTGTAATTAGCCATGTTAACACTCCACTCAGTATTTTCATGAAATTTAGTTTCATTCCTAATTGTTTATGAACTTCTTTATTTCTTTGTTATTATAGACTCTACCTTGCATGTCTCCATTGGAATGAGAATGGAGATCGAGAACAGGCTTCTGATGCTGAGGGGAGGCCAATCTTTAAAATGACCTTCCAAAAAGCCAAGGAAGGAAGGCCCACTGTAAGCAAAGTGCTCACAGCTTGTACGTTTGGTGAGTAATTCGGTGAAAATAATATTAGACATTTGTTTGGGCTTTCACATTCACCAAGTGGGTGCTCAAGGTGCTAACATTTTTATTTAATAAATGCAATTCAATCACAAAAAAAAAACACATATTGATACATATTGATACTGTGTCAAGAACTGTCTGTTCCAAGGACATTATTGGTAGTGTGTTGTAACCTTTTGATTCAGGAGGCCCAATTATCAAGGAATTATGTAGAGTACCCACAAACATATCTTTCTACATGTATGTGCTAAAGATAAAAATGCACTACATGTATTGTTATATCCAGCCCTCCCAAACTTATAGACTAAAAAAAAGGGGATGATTTTGCTAAAAAAAAGAGGGAAGAATAATGATTATAGGAAAGAGTAGTAAAATTATGAAAAATAATAATTTGCAATGAAAACATGACTTCAGAAGGATAAAAAATCATATTTATCCCTCCAGATTCATAATGGTTGGGATGTATGTAGTATCCCTTCAATTCTCTGAATTTTTGTTAAAGTCCTCATCCTCCCCTTGACCAGGCAACCAATAAAGACCTGCTTAAAATGATTCTATGTGATCCGTGAACAATCGGTACAAAGGAATAAAGTCAGTGGAATAATTACGGTTAATAAAAAAATTTCTATCAACTTTTTAGTTTTCGCAGTCACCTTGAAACGCATCATCTTGAAAGGCTGGTCATTTATGCACATAGAAATATTGACCCGAGTAGATTTTGTGTCTGTGAAGTCAAAGGTCACAGCACTCATTTGATTAATGTGTGTTTTTTATTTCGGTTTTCTTTGGTACTTTAGGTTATGTCAAAATTCTGATGTGTGAAACTATGAGACTGGTCGAGACCAACCAGAAGCTGAGGTCCACCTTGCCAGAACTGGAAAGTAAACCAAGCCTAGCAACAAAGTATCCTAGACCAGACAGAGCTGAAGCTATCAGAGAGGCAAACAATCGCAGCAGGTTCTCTAAGTAGTGTAATGCCCACTAAGTAATGAATGCCGCTAGATTCTAACTGCATTGATGCATATTCAGTGTATCTAACAATACATCACTACAAATTTATAGTCAGTCAATTGTGAATTATATGACTAATAAACTTCAAATGATATTTGGAGCATCAACCTTGTTCGCCAAATGATAAGTAAAATATTACTTTGTTATTTGGAATTTGTTCCTTATAGTGATGGAAATTTCCAAATTTCGAACCATAAAGAAATAAGTATATATACTCCACTCTTGTTTCACTTGCTTCTGCATGGATTTAATTTCGGCCAAATTTTAAGCCTAATTTTAATGGCCTAATCTTTTAGAATTAATCTCCCTAGCTTGGTATGCACCGTATGCTCGTATGAATCTTGCTTGTTCTGAGGCCATGGCATATATATAGATGTCACAGATTAGTTTTGTAAAGGTGAATTGATGATGACCTCTGTAAACTACGATGATTCAAAATTTGGTTATTTTAGGAGTTGAAAATGTATCATTGTATATGACCCTTATATAACTGATTTGTGATTTATTGAGATTCTCTAAGGGGGTGTTGCTCAAAATCAACTGCAGATCAACTGCAACTTTACCAATTGTAACGCGCATTTCCATTCGCGCGCGATATGCGCATTTAACAAGACGCGCATGAAACAATGATTTTGATTGGCGCATTCCGATCAACTGCAACTTGCGATCAATTGCAACTTTTGAGCAACACCCCCTAAGTCATGTAAGTGACCCTCTTCACAAGGACGAGGATCATCATGTTTCCTGTTATGACAACGTAACCTAGTCAACAGAACCCTGTTCAAATTACACACCTAGGATTAAACATGTATTTCTTGGGGTATCATCATAATGCACATAGTTCACATAACTGGCTAAAACAATGCATGCAGCTTGTATTTTGACAGGTGGTAAAACTGATGTTTGTATCTGAATATGTATAGGTCATTGTAATAAAAGAGATAGTGACCTTTCGTTTTGAGGGAATACCGATAATAACACTGAGTTCTCCAATCAGCTGCCTGCATTGAAACCATTCTCTATTCACTCTTTACTCAAAGTTTCACATTCTATTCCTTTTACAGAAAAGTAGATAAGGAATCAACAAGATTCATCCCAAATTGCATGCAGAATCATGTCCATATCATACTTTTCTAGAACAAGAAGAAAATGAGAAATTCTGTGTACAAACTGAATGGGGAGTTCTACATGTTGGCAGCCATTTTATAAGGGGTAGAAATGTATAAACTCTGAAAATTAATAATTGTTGAACGGATTGTCGGATTCGGCTCAAACTTCCACAATTTGATCATTGTACTTTTCTCCACCCACTGAGGGCACGTCAATATCAGGGTGAAGTTCCCCTTTAATGTCTGTTCAAAACTCGTGCTCTTACGCAATACAGTGAAAACTTGGTATCAAGAGATTTAATAGAAGAATATTCCTGAAGCCGTGTATAAATCTGCAATCATTTGGTCCTGACTCTGTAGTATTTTAGTTTTTCTATCCTTCTTAACATAAGAATTCTCTTTCACTGGACATTTTAAGTAGTTCAAAAGTTACCTCAATGCCTTATTTATTAATCTTGCCTCTTGTGTATAGAGCAGAAGCTATATGTATGTGCAATGTTTAATATTTATTATTTGTTCTTGCTCTCTACGATTCATGTTCATTATTATGAATGAGATAATGTATGATTCTGGTAAGCAATGAAATGGGAAATTACTTTTAGTGAGTTTGAGTTCCCAGAGTCATTGATAATAGCCTTGTTTTGGTGGGTGATTCGATTTCGGTATATTTGTTTTGTTTTGTTTTCTTTTTTTAGTTCTGCTTTTAAAAACTAGCTCCCTGGCTATCCCAAGTTTGGCTTTTATACAATGTATTTTTGGCAACCAGTGCAGCACCACAAAAAATGATTCCATAAGTCCCCAATATCCAGTTCAGTTCAGTCTAAATATTCTCAATTGAAGATCTCAGATTTTTATCCAAGTTGTGGTATCTAAAATTTAAAAAAATGTAATTTCACCTCATGCCAATTGTGTTTCACTCTCAATCCAGAAACCAGAACCAATCTCCCTGGTCATTCACTTTCAGATGTAAAGGTGTGTTTGTTCGGAGAAGGTTATCTCTCTACCGAAGCCAGAAGGATCGCCGAGTTGCAGGACATTATAGGGAGCAGGAATTTTGAAGGCGAGGTTATGAACCATGATTTATCATTCATGAGTGGATACACATTTTTCGATAGTTTGACTCTCGCCTGGACTCCTGCCTCTCTGTGAGGACCTGCAGCTCAGTGGGCTGGTTCATCTTAATCTTAGGCTCCTCAAGCGCTATCCTTACTGGTATTTTATGTTTTGGATTTATTGTTGTTTTCTTTTGTAATATCTCCTCAGTTGCCTCACCTTCTTTTTCCCCCTTTTCCCTCTTTTTCTTCTTTTTTCCTCTCTTTCCTCTCCTCCCGTTTTCATTGTCTTTCTTTCTGTTGTTGCGTCATAATATAACAGACGCGCTTATTGTTATTTGCTGTCTACAACGTATGCTGTGAAGGATGCGCATTCTCAGTCAGTGCCCTTAGCAACCTTGCCTGAGAATGCGCATTCTATATATGATAATCTCATTGTCATCCACAATTTCTTTGTTGTTACGTCATAATATACCAGAAGCGCAGTATTTATATTTTCCCATTGTTGTACAAGCTGTACGCTGTGAAGGATGCGCATTCTCAGTCAATGCTCTNGGGGGGGGGGTCATTGCATGGGGTCATTACATGGGGTCCACCCGTCTTTTGGTGGTGGAAAGGGAATTACAAGCTAGCCGTGGGGAGAAGGGGGAGGGGGCATCGCAGCTGCGGGGCCGGAGGGGGGCCCCAAACCCCCTATCGAAAACAATACAGGGGAAGTACAATTTTTGTTCACGAAAGGGGTGCAAGTATTGCAAATATGGTACCCTTCAGCTGCATGCGTTTTCCCCTTTTTTGTGTGTGTTAGCTCCATTAGGGAGCCGGGGGGATTTGAGCTGGATACAAGCCCGAGATGGCTAGAATATCAAATCCTGGATTCTTACGTAAAATATTGAAAAATACATAACTGATTACAGACCTTCTGAAAATAGGCCACCCCTAAAGTTGAGCAGAAACAAAAAAAAAACCCCCCCCCCCCCCCCCAAAAAAAAATAATAATAATAAAACCCCAACAAATCTGTCAAATACGGGTAACGGGTAGCACGTGAATTTGTTATCATTCCAAAGTTTTAACAAATTATTTGCAGACGACATTACCTGAAGACTTCGCATCGTGCTGAACATCGACCTTAAGTTCTACCGCTGGAAACCATAATTTTATCGCTCTTAATGGTGTTAAATGTGGAAATATTTTGAGCTCAGGTTTTGGTCTACAGTTGGAGGTATTTCACAGCGTATTTATAGGCTGTAAATTTGTTTTTGAGGCATGCGATTCGAAGCTCGATTCCCGTCTTCAGCTCGGCTGCGCGTGTCCAAATTGCGGAGCGACATGCTGTGCTCACCCACCCCAGCGCTCCCGGGGAGATGGTTCTGCAGTTTCCGCTATTCATTCAGTGGAAGCATGCTGCTTGCTCTTTTGCTTGCGCTCGCGTCGCGTAATGTTACTGTTAGTGTTACTGTTAGTCATGTTACTTAGTGTTAACTGTTAGTATTATTTGAATGCAATTGTAATCGTCTGTTGATTGTAACTTAATACTTTAGAAAATAATATTTTAGGATCCTATTTTTATTTTCTGAAATTTCTTTTCACAAAAAAGAGATAGGCGGCCGCGGGGAGGCTGGGCCCGATACCATGCAATGATTTAATAGCTATGTCAACGGGTGCGCACTTATCACATTTGCCCATCTGTCAACACGTAAATCTTGCCATTTTTATTGCTCCTTTGTGGCTACAAATTACATCTATTTCGCTTATTTCTCTGTAAAGAATGTAGTTTACCAATGGAAATTTTACGAAATGCANAATGCGAGGCAGTTGCCATGGCGACAGGACGCTGTACCAATCTTCCTACGCACAGGACGAGTCCACCCCAGACTGGTTTGGACTTCTGAGCTCATTAATTGCCAAGAATGAGGCTCGATCAGATGCCCAGGGAGGGGAAGGCAGTCCTAAATTTCATGAACAGTAAGCTTGTTTTATCTAAACTTTGGAAGACTGATCTTTCTGGAGGTCAAAAGCGATTATACTCAAATGGGCAGTCTTTATGATTTTGTTTGCCAACATTTTTTTAAAGAAACTCTGGTAACATTAACACGAAAAATTGCATGACTTAATTAAAAAGAAAAATGCATATTTATTATACATGTACTTCCACCTAGTGAAAATTGGCACTTCCTTGGGGATAAACTGTCTTGTTTTTAAAGAACTTTTAAGTGTTTTTAAAATAATGTTTTTTTGCAAGTTATGTTCGATTTTGTGAATTATAGGGAAAACACCACAGAAGATCGATGCTGTCTTGCAAACTACATTGTAATATATATATAAAGTCTGTACCTCAGTATGAATTATGATACATTTCAACTTCATTGCACAAAAGAAAACAAAGCTCCGGCTTGAATAGGATAAAGAGGACAATAATTATGAACAAAGAAAAGGAATTTTCTTAGTGGTAACCTTGAAATAATCCTTTTCAATTTTGCATGTATTCACATCTACTGTAGATCTTTTAGTAATAAAGATTTGAACAGCACATCACACTATGTCACTGTCTTTAATAGTCTCGGTGCTTTAATCACACATAATAAAGACATGAGACAGTTGTGGAAGTGAATCCCATTCTCCGTCTGAATAACCGCCTGTGATTCTTTGTGCTTTGAGATATCAATCGCGAATATACTTGTGCAATGAAGTTTAAAAAAAAAACCTTCTGCATTTTTCTTTTCTATTGCTTTGAAATGACAGGACCAGATTCTTCAGGCTACCTCTCAACCTTCAGCGGACATTTCTGGGTCTCATCTCGCAACATGCCACTGAAATCTCTCTACCTCTACTCCAAAAGCTGACACGATGCCTACAAGATGACAACCTCAAGGATCACTGGTCCCTCTTTTATTTGCATAACCTGCAAAACCACATAGTGACGTACCTCCCACAAGGTGCTAGTCAAAGTTTAAAGGTCATCTCTCCAGGTCAAAGGCCAAAGGTGACTGATTCATCTGGAGGAATGTTAGCGAAAGATAAGAAAACTTTGAGTGGAGCTTCTTTTTCGGATACTGCTGCAAGCAAAGATTCAAGAAGCAGTGACCTTATCGACATATCAGGTCAAAGGTCAAAGGTTGTATCTTCAACAGGAATGTTTATGTCTGAACATTCTAGAGCTTTATTTAGCAGGGTTTGTGAGTCGATGGAAGTGATAGATAGCAAGCAGGGTGGTGGTTCCAACCAATCCGAACATTCAGGAACGTTACCAGATGTAACCGCTGCCACCAGTGGATTTAAACTTTTCATGAAGCATTTCAGACAAGATCAATCATCTGAAGGAAATGGAACTGCAAGAGAAATGAACAGAACAAAAATTTCCTTCCCTGAAACTGATACTGCTTTGATTAACGGAGCAAAAAGAAGCTCATTTGAAACAACTGCTTTTGACCAAGCTGAGGAGACCATGCAGAAGCCAAAGAGACAAAAGCAGGATGGTGATGGTGCAGGACTTGTACAACCTCCCCCTTTGATGGATGATCACATGCTGGATATGCTTGTGGAGGAGTCTAAGCTACCGGAGGGAGTAGAGCATGATGGAGTGAAGAGCAGCAGTGATGGTGCCCATGATGATGTCAAGGAGGTGATGAAAGATACTTTTACTGAGGATACTCCCTTAGCATGTGAAAAAGAAGCTTTTGTTCAAGAGCTCAGTCCTGAAAACAAGGTTTGTTTTATGCAGTAAATTTTGCCTAGCTCTAAGCTGCCAATAACAATACACACTTAAAAACTGTTATGCTGATTGAAATTGTTTTTGTAGCGATTTACCCAATTTTATTTTCAAAATAAAAAAATTGTTAACATACTTGAACCTCAATATAACGAGGTCCTAAGAATCAGCAGAATTTTTTCTTTATATCAAAAACATAATAAAATGAAATAAAGGATATGTTCCCTAAAATCACTGGCCCGTATTCTGATGTCAGGTTTAACTTAAACCCGAGTTTAAATCTGTGGTTTAAGTATGGGTAGCCCAAAGTGCAAAAACTTTATCTAAACTGTACAGTTCTTATGTTAACTGCTCTATTTTCCCATGCTCTAATAATGTAGAAAACTATTTAAGTTTTTATTCCAAGACAGTTTTTAATACTATGAGTGCAAAATGAGCTGGTAAATTGAACACCGACTGTTATAGATTCAAGCCTCCTTTGGCTTCCCATACTTAAACCACAGATTTAAACTCTAGTTTATTAAAGTTAAACCTGACATCAGAATACAGGCCAATGAAAGCATGTTATTGTTGTTTAGTTTATGGTATTTCAGTCAAGTTTGACTATTTACGCTGACTGAGAGCATGTAAATCAGTGTTTGCTGTTAGTTTATGTACAATAGTTCTCATCTTGTAAACTCTTGAAAAGGATATGAGAGAAGAAAAATTTTGATCTAGTTTCCCCTAATTTTTTTTTTATCAGCTGCAGCTTGAGAAGTTGAAATCCATTATGCACAGTGATGCTGGTACTGAAAGTCTAGAAATTGATGATGCAGTAGTTGGATTTTTGGCATCATGCACTTCGTCTCGGGTAATTGAGTTTTCCCAATTGTGTGTAGCTGACATCAAGCGATGTCCTATACCAATGTTGGGTCTTTTGTATTTTTAACGTCTATACCTCATACAAATGTTGTTGCAAACCTTGAATTTGTGATATCATTGGAACTTGATATGGGTACAAAATGCATCGACTCAATGTCTTATTTCATCAATTGTCCATGTCCTAAGTAATAGAATTTTCAGCTGAAATACATGTCCCTACCACCTAAAATGAAGGAACGAACTAAAAAAAATCCATCTAGGAATCGGAAGTCAACGTTCGAAGATCAAAAAGTGAAATAATTACAGCGCCAGTTGCATTCAGATTTGGTGAGCCATATGTGAAAGAAATAATTTAAGAATGTAGTCAACAAAAAAAAGTTTTTATGTGTTGGCTCCAACACACATTTGCCTCTTTGGAAAGCGCAAGTCAGAATTCTTTGACTACCTGTTATCGCTACCAAACCAAGTACAATGGGATAGCATCAGGATCACCAGACCACATCTCTCTATTCATTTTATTTATCTGGAAGAACACCTCACAACTGAATGTGGCTATTCTGAATAAATATTTGCTAAAAATATCAATTTTAACAATATATTGATTTCATGTTTCCTCTTTCTCTCTGTCTACCTCTATTATTATCTTTCGTGCTCGTTCCCTCTCTCCCTCTTCTCCTCTCCTCTTTCTGTCTCCCCCTCTCCACCTTATCCTCCCTCTCTATTTCTCTTTCACTGCCTCTTTCTCTCTCTTTATCTCTCCCCACTCTCTCCCTGTCTCCATCTTTGTATCTAACTCAATACCCTACTCTCTCAAAAACAGCTGTCAGATGTCTGTGATTACATTGAGCTCAGCAGTGTTGAGATTTCCTCCCTCCCTGTCCTTTGTCAAAGTATCACCCGATCATCTGACCTGTTCAGCTACACGGCTGCAGTGATACTGGCAAGAAAGCTGTTTCTATCCCAGGTAAGATGAAAAGATAATCATGGTGATTATGGTGATAACGATGGCGATGATGATGATGATGATGATGGTGATGGTGATGATGATGGTGATGATGATGATGTTAATAGTGATCATGATGCTGATAGTGATGATGATGATGATGATTATTATGACGATGATGATGATGATGGTAATGATGATGAAGTGATAATGGTGATGGTGGTGGTGATGATGATGATGATGATGATGATGTTGATAATGATCATGATGATGATGTGATGATAATGATCATGATGATGATGATGTGATGATAATGATGTTTATAATGATGATGACAACGACGACGACGATGATGAGGAGGAGGATAATAATGATGATAGTGGTGATGATAGAGGTGGTTATGAATTGATGATGATGGTAATGATGAATGATGATTGTGATTGTGGTAATAATGACCATAATTGAAAATTTCCATGTTAAAGGCATTGAGTACATTTTTTATTAAAAAAATTATCAACTTCTAGGCCAGATCCTTGATGTCGTCTGAATAATAATGGTGTGTAAACTAAGCTTTGAAAATATTATGCTTCAATGTGCTTAAAAATGCAGCCTCCATAATTACACTGTACTGGAATTGTGAGTCCATGGTGAACAAACTTCAATTTTCATAGAAATCTTGATAGTGCACTCTTTATGGATTTTTCATTCATCTGAATTTACATGAATTTAGGTATGACAGACACCTTGATTTGAGAATTCTTTTCAACTTCACAACCGCAAACTTACAAAGGGCTTTTAATCTTCCTCATAGATATCATCGCTCACTCAACGAGCGCCAAGGGCTCTGAACTCTGCTCTCGTCGACTTCACCCTGGCTTTCCCCAAGCCAACTGTAGAGGGAGCCCTAGTGCCTTGTCTTATCCACCCAGGAGCATCGACCGTCCAGTACGAGCTTGTAACCAAAGTGGCGAAAGAAGCACTAACCAATGACCACAGAAATGGATTGTTGAGGTGAGGTGCAAAAATGCCATGTAGTTCATTTGTGAGTTGTTATGTGTACATTAAAAAGAAATATAACCATACTACTTGGGTTTATATTCCCCACATCTTGCTCTTTTGTTTAGTTTTATATTGTGCTATTAAAATTTTTAACTCTCTTTCTTTCACAACGCATATTGAATCACACTGTTTTCATGCTTTGATATTCTTTGCTCTTCAGCTTCCAATAGTAGATCTGTCAATCTGTAATGTACATAATGTTTATATTTCCCTTCTTATTTTCTTTTTTTGTCTTCTTATTTCAGGAGTATTCTTGTTGATTCAGGTCTTGTGTGGTCAGAATTGGTCAGCGGGTTCATCCAAAGTCTGCTCGATTTGAAGGTAAATAGTATAGAGTAGCCCATGCAATTAATTTTGTTTGTGTTTTAAAAACACACATTTTGTTGATGATAGTTGTACAGTTGAAGTGGTAATGGTGATATTTGCCTAATTTATAGTTGATGCAATAATGTTATTTTGATGATGAGGATGATCATGATGATGATGGCAGTTATGGTGACAATAGAAATAAGGGGGATGATGATGATGATGGTGATATTGGTAACAATTACGATGACAATAGAAATGATTGTGATAGTGATGATGATGGTGATGATGATGATGATGGTCGTTATGATTCAAATAGCAATAGAGATGATGATGAGTGATGGGGATTACGATGGCATTAGAGGTATCAATGTTCATAGTTGGAATATATTGATCGTGGTGATGGCGACAATAATGATATTGATGGTTGGTGGTGATGATGACGAAGAGGACATTGATGATTCCTCACCATAAGCTCAATATTCTGATTAAAGATTCCTTCCAGTTCAATAAACACAAAGTATTCCATTTTTTTCTCCCTATAGATGGAGATAGATTTGTCCCTCCTAAGTCTTCTTTCTGAATCCCTTGGAAACAATGGAACCTCCCAGTCAAAGTGCAAGAAGTTTGGAAAGCTGCTTCTAGCCGTCATCAATAAGTATAGCAAGCAGGTAATTTCTCTTGATTTTAGGCTATTCTTTATGTTTATTTTTAACAAAATTTTGAGTAATTGGTCTTCATGAAGTAGTGTTCTTTCCATTCTCTTTGTACGATCATTGTATAAAGTTTCTTTCAAAAACAGCTAATTTACATGTCTTCCAGTCTTAATTTGACAGCTTTACTGATGAGGACTGCCCTGCACACACATACACTCCGCAGAACTATCACTGCACCTCCCCATCCGCGATCTTGATAGACATTAGACATTACCCTCTTTCATGCATATTGTATGAATGAAATGAATGTTAAAGTTAGCTTTTGTACTTCTTACTTTATTGTAGTTAATATCTTATGTATGCGTAGATCATGTGATGGAGTAAGTATTACACTACAATACTTTTGTTGTATCATTACAGATCACTGCGGATCACATGACCCACATACAGAGGTCAGTGGACGTGAACCAGACGTTTCTCAAGAAAGCCTGCCAAGCTGCCCTCAAGAAGGTCAAGACATGAAAAATCACAAAATTAAAGGTTTAAGATGTTAACACTTTGAGTGCTGCCATTTGTTGTAAGATATCTCACTGCATCCTGTCTAGACACCTGTATAGTCATCAGGAGATTGTAGGTTCTATTACTTCCCGAGAATGTCTGAATTTTGTTTACAGCTTCTCGGTAAAGCACTGTCAATCAGTGTTTATCCATGTTGGGCTAAGGCAATCCTTTGATTCAAAGGCTAATTAATCTAATTGTGACGTTCTATGGCTTTTCAACTAATGTGTCTAAGAAGGGACATACTTTTATCATTCTGATGATACAGATTTTGTTCTTGAGGTTGCTAAATAAGATTCTATAATTTAAAGTGAGAAAGCGAACCTCGTTTGCTGCATCCTCATAATCTGGACCCAGATGTGTTTGCAATTTACTTACAATAGGTAAATTGAAGTATACCGGTAAATGGTTTTCTTATTCTCAAACTTCTTCCCTTGTATGCAGACCAAAGGTTTGTGATCTGTATGTACCTCAAACTCACGCCCATACAAATAGTAATTGAACTTCTTGATCGCGAATACTATAGCGCGACACTCTCTGCTCTATGGCAGAGTAATTTTCTTCTACGGGTTAGAGCTTTTTACTAGTGCAAGCTATATAAAAGGAATTCTTCACCTGAGTGCTGTTGCTTCAGTATGGCACCTCTGCATCTACCTTCAACACAAACAACGGATCAAAGTGGCAAGAGCTCATTTTCAAGCATTTATCATACAGATATGGCTGTTCTAAATTGCTCAACAGATGATAACTCTATGGTGGATCGTGGGAGCTCATCCCAATCACTATAAAGAGTCCTTGGGATAAAGCTGAATTTGTAGGACTCAGTAGAAGATGAAAGTCGTATAAACCGGTGATGATTGTTTCTCGTTATTTTTTGTCTCGGGATTAGGTAATCTGGCATGGGAATTGCGATTTGTTTGTTTATTAATTTGAAAAAGGTGTTCAAACTGGCCTGTCTTCTCCTTTCTTCCAGAGTAGGCAGAAATATGCCCTCTCTCATGGCCGTCACACTTGCATCACGTTTGTAATTACCGCATATAAAGCAAACTCCTCTTCTTTGAATTTTCTCCAGCATGTCAATTTGATATTGCTTGTAGGGGTCCCATACTGATGAAGCATATTCTAAATGTGGTCGTACAAGTGATGTATACGCAAGTTTCTTTATGTCCAATGAACACTTTCCAAGATTTCTACGGAGAAATCCAAGAGTTCTTCCAGCTTTGGATACTATAGCTTCAACATGGGAGTTCCAACTAGAAAGACTCTCTTCAATATTAACTCCAAGGTATGTTTGACTTGAAACTTAAGAAATCTTCTCTTTTTCTGTTGAGTAAGTATTTATGATAGGATGCTTTCCTCTGTAAAGTGTCATTGAATGGCATTTCTTTGCATTAAAGTCCATTTGCCAGAGGTTGGCCCATTCTCTGAGATTGTCTAGGTCCTGGCTTTTTAATATCTTCTTCGGAAGTTATTGATCCAAACACCAAACAGTCATCCGCAAACAGTTTAATGGTGGAACTAATATTATCTCCAATGTCATTTATGAAGAGGAGAAACATCAAAGGTCCAAGTACAGCTCCCTGAGTCACTCCAGAATCCACGTGGACCGTCGGAGAAGTTTCTCCATTAACTACTACCCTCTGAGTCCTATTTGTGAGCCAGGTCTCGATCCATTTGTGGGTCTTGTCACATATGCCGTAATATGTCAGCTTTCGTAATAGGCGTTGATGAGCTATGGTATCGAATGCCTTTGAGAAATCTAGGATCAAAACGTCAGTCTGACAAGCTTCACTGGCAGTCGTCTACCTCAGTATGGTAGGGGTGTGATGACACCGTTCTATTCCATACTCACTCAGGGGGACACCAACATACTCAGTAATGAAGGAGGTCACTGTCTCATGACAGTTTTCTTTCTTTATTTCTGCGATGCCATGCAACACTAGATTGAAATATCGCTTGAAGGTTTCACTCGTAGATGAATGATGAGAAGAATGCTTCACGGTACAACGAGTTAGCTTTCTTGGAAATGT
>BQKZ01010454.1:0-13106 GCA_036244855.1 Temnopleurus reevesii | reverse complement strand
CCTTGTGCGAATAACGCGGACGATACTGATTTTGTCTGCGATTGTGGAGATGAGTTTTTAGGGGATGTGTGTGATGTTACAAGTAAGTTTGAGAGACATGAAATTAGTTTTTGTCCTAACTTTAGGTACTGCATGAGCTGTGTATGTGTGCATGAACTAGTTTTGTCTTATAGAACAGAGATATTTTGCTTGTGAATTATTTCCCTAACTGTTCTTCTTTGCGTTTTGCATGACACTATGTGTTATCTATCATTTTGTTCAGGTTTTTATGACCTTGTTCAAGCATGTATGACGAGACATATGCCGTAGTGTATCCATCATTCCTCGCATTTATATCTGCTTTCCATCAGACTTAAGTATGCCCAATCCACAGACTGAATATATTGTGTTAAGAATTAACGAAGTGCTTAGTCGTTCCTGATTGAGGAACTCTCGCAGGAGCCTACAATAATATCACACATCGTTAATTCAGATGTTGAGGGGGAAGATCGAGGGGTAGAACTTCACAATTAATTTCGAAAGTTTTCAACACATGACATTTCTAAATTCACTAGAAAGCCTAACAAGAGAATTACGGTCAATGCTGTTCAGAAAACACGAACATTTGATGAGGGCCTCCCTCCCCCCGCCCTAGTTCATCAACAAATGAACACGCGAATTCAAATTATATTCAAATGTCCTGAATATTAAAAAATTATTAATAACGTTTTGGTTAAAACCACCATCTAAAGCAGTCTTTAAGATTCGTCCGCTTCACGTGGCCGAAAGCGGCATGAAGGTGCACACTTGCAAAGCCCTAACGCGCTGACCCCCGTGCCAATGGAGCAACTTGCACGCACAGCATCGCAGTGGTGTATTCCACTAGTCCGATAAGCAAATGGTATTCTCGCGGATTTACATGTAAGTGAATCTCAATTTTATTTCCCAGTTTTCTTGAACAGTAACATTCACACCCTAGAAATGCTGTATATCATCTCAGTTTAAAAAAGAAATCTTCTGTATTACCATAAAACTGGGCCAACTTGGACACCGGGGTGAACATGAATGAAAGTTTAACCATTAAAGATCCATTTGGTAATGTCGATCATTCAATGGAAATGAGATCCTTCGATGTACATAAAAAAATGCACGAACACTAAAAGCAAATACGATATAAACAGATCTAAATAGAATGTGTAAGTTTTGTCCTTCTTTACCCCGGGGTCCCTTTTCGCCCAGTTTTACGGTACATATTGTAATACTGAAAAATATATTCGTGCTTTCATATTAATTGACAACGTCGTGAGAAATTGCGTATTGTTTGGATCTTAGAGCTTTGAAATCCTTAGACCGCTCTGCATGTCCAACGACATGATTACCATTATCAAAATATATACGCACCATTTGAATATACACTTCTATGTCTGATAAAGAACAGTTTTAGTTTAGAATAGTATTCAAGTAGATGTTGGATCATAACGTGCCTTTACGGTTGTTTCAAACGCTAAGCATGGAGACACCTTTCCAATACACCTGACATTTTTTTGAGAACTCGGACACTAGTTCTGTGGGATATTGTTTACGCTTTGCAAAATTACTTCCGTACTACATGCTCTCTGATATGAACAACCTTAAAGGCACGTGTCATCAATAGATAGCTTGTTATATCTAGGGCCTGTAACATAAAGAGATACAATTAATTTTGCAATTAATTGCATCTCTTTGGTCCCCCTTTTTTTCCATAGACTTGCAATTAATATTTATTGTAAGTTTAATTGCATCTTTCATGTTACAGGCCCCTGTCCATGTATCATTTTCATCATTTTTCATTTTAGCCTTTAGATTCAATTAACATAATTCGTCAATGTAACGATATGTAATAATACATTATGTAATTATACATTATGTAATTAATTTGATTGTACACTAAACTATTTCTGCTGTACTACCTGTTTTGATTTTCTATAGTGATAGAAATAACAAAAACTTTCCGAACATCACTATTTGTGTTAGTATACTGAAAGTCACATTTGAATTAATTAATAGTGATTGATATGAAATGAATGATTTATTTGAAAAAGTCAAAATGAATATGAATATTAATAATGCTCATTGATATGGTGAATTGCATTATGTTAACATGATTCCCATTAGTAAGATTACCCAATGATACTCTGTAGTAAGTAACATCATAAATGAATCATTTGAAATAATGAAAAGAGACAATGTTCTGTTTGGGGTGACACATTTCATTCATTCTAAATTCTGCTCAGCGTGTTCTCCATATCCTGTCCATATATCTTTGATAATAAGGTTGTTTTTCAGATTCAGATTCAGATTGTTTTATTCAACCAGTCATTAAAAAACCAGAAGTAACAAACATAGTATACAAAACAGACAATAAACATGATAAATAGACACACAAATAAAACAAAAATGAGAGGTTGGGACTCCTTAAAAGCATTGCTTGTGGTTTGAGCAATGCTATGAAAAAAGGAACAGGACATGTACTCAATTACGTATTTGTTATTTCAGACTATTGCCAGAATGATCCTTGTCAAAACTCGAGACCCTGTTCTAATANCTATTCATTTTCGTTAGAAGAAAGAATGTGCCAAACAAAGAAAAATATCCCAAAAAGAATGTTCTATGGTATCAAGACAATCAAGTCTGAATCTGTAGGGCGCTTGCGTTGTTCCAATCGATATCATTCTACATTTTTGTGCTCCTTTTCTCGTTCGATAAGCAGTAAAATATCGAATAAACATCAAATTCCCATCATTATTATAATGTACTCATGGTTCCGTTGAAAAAAAAAACAATTTATAAGTTACGGCCTGTAACATAAAGACAATATGATTATTCATGCAATTAATCGTAAAACTTTGATACACATTTTTCGATAGACTTACGATTAATATTTATCGTAAGTTTAGTCATGTTAGTTGCATCTTTTTTATATTACAGGCACCATATCCTATTACAGTATACTCTATTTATCTTGTAAATGAAACACAGATTAATAAGGAAATAAATGAACGAATGAATAAACAAATAGATATGTAAATAATTACACAAATGAACAAATCTTTCTACAGCTACAGATTTCTGTCTGAACGACCCCTGCCAGAATGGGCGGCCGTGTTCAAACAACGCCGATGATGATGGATTTGTGTGCGACTGTGGCGATGAGTATTTTGGGGATACGTGTGAACACACCAGTAAGTTAAAGTTATCAACTGGAAAAAAGTTAACACCATCCACTCGCTCCAAAAATCTATATACTTTTCTTCTATGTATTGTAAGAACAAATAGTGAATTTGGTTTTAGCCTGAGTATTTGCGATATTGACTAACAAACCTTACTATAGTTGTAAAACAAGAGTGATGTATGGTTTGAAAGAGGTTCATCGTGTATGTTTCGGTAAATTCCTTTAGTTGTCATGTTGTCATGTCCACAGTTTGATGTATTTTTATTTCTTTATCTTTAATTTAATTTCTTATTCTATTCTTCTTATGTTTGGTTTTAAAGTGTCATTCATTTGTTATCTGATCCATTATGCAATCAAAAATGTCTTTGTGCAGCTTTAGTGTTGGATGTACTTTTTGATCATCTAAATTCAGTCATTATCTAAACCCTAACGCGATCGTAGATTGAATACCAATTCGACGAAATTGGTATGGTTGTGCTTTTCTTTTCATAACAAATTCATTGACATTTCAAGAAAAATATTCTAGAGTTTTTAAAAAATCTAAAGACTTTGTTATTGATTGCATTCATTCTTCTTTAGATTTTTGTTTGAATGACCCTTGTCAAAACGGACGACCCTGTGTTAACAATGGAGCGAACACGGGATATGTGTGCGACTGCGGAGATGAGTTTTTAGGAGACGATTGTGACGTCACGAGTGAGTTACTCTAAGCATGAATGAATACGCTGCATGTTTAAAAGCTTACCGATATTGCCTATCATATACATGTAATGCCCCGGCCAGTCACATAGAAGCCCGGAATCAATACGATTGAACGTGACTCTTTGTTTAGTTCACAGTTAACTGCCTACAAACGAAGAATCGTGTTGAATCTTGCTCACTCGAGCTTCTATGTTTTTTGGGCATAATGTATTTTAAGCCCATGCATGTACTTTGTTAAAATATATAAAGTGTTTCAATTTCCTTTTGATTCCCTATCACCGTCATATTAGTTTTGTTTTTAACTTTGTCAAAGCATGTTTTTAGAATAAATACTTTATATACTGTGTTTCCATATCATCCTAGTCAGTATTACATGTATTTTAGAGTACTTTGCACTATCATTGTATTTGTTTTTAGTGTCGTTTTCATAGTTATATATCATCCAGTAAAATTCATTTAATTATAATGAAGAAATATTTTTAAAGTATATTTGTCTTTTCTGAACATGCTTAGATAGCTCTCAAAGTAGAACAAAAAATGTAATCCAGCCCACCTTATCACGAGTTTTAAGAACAATTTTTTTGTAACTTTAAATTTTCAAGAAGTGTTACACATTTCTGTTATTTCTGTCATTTCTGTTATTTTATTTAGAACAGTAAAACAGTATTGTTCATATGACTTTTGAAAGTAAATAATGTCAAGAAAAAAAAGGTATGATAAGCCTGTTTTCAATATCGCACGAGCTGTTCTAGAGAGCTTGTTGTAACACCTCAAGATATATCTTGTTCTTTGGCATTTTAGTTTTCCTTTTTGTTTCCTTATCACCATCATTTTAGTATCGTTTTATCTTTGTCATATTGCATGTTTTACCTAATTCGAATAAATACTTAACATAGTTTTACTATTAGTTTCTCTATGATTTTCTTTCTCCTCATTTTGTATTGATTTCGATGATTTTGGAGTGGTATCCGTATGTAGTGGTATATGCAGTATAACTATATATATCACCTATCATGCCTATATATATTCGTGTTTTTGTCGCTGTCAATATCGTTTGTGATTTTTTTAACTTCTATTTTGCATGTCCAAATGAGCATTATTATAACTTTGCTATTTAGTGTACCGATGCATGTGTTTTTTTCCTCCTCCGTTAGAATTAATTTATGTTTTGCCTTTACACATTTGATTTCTTATTGATGTATTAATTCATATTATCTATTGATTGATTGATTTGTCACTTATGCAGTTATTTTTCCCGTCAAATCTATAACTGTCATTTGTATCCATCAATAGCATAGGATAATCATCCTCCTTAAGACAGTGACAACGTATTCATCAAGACGTCGGTAAAGGGCGGGTTCTTTCCAGTCCTGACAAAATTACACAGGAATTTCCAACTTCCAAGCTGTAATGTTGTACTTTTATTCCTACGTGTGTAGGGTCCACCAAATTTCTGTAAAAAATATTTTACAACAGGGAACCGCTCTTATGGCAATCCGAACAATTTTGACATGTTGTCATCCCTCACCCTTATGGCGGGGTGCAAATAATGTTTGGGTTTTTTCAACGAAGTTACGAAAGTTTCCACCATTTTCAGGCAGGATACTTCCCCAGACTTCAAAATGTCCGTTTCAGACAAGGCGCCGTGGTGTAGTGGTCGTGACTTTCGCCTTTCAACTAGAGGGTCGTAGGTTCGAATCCTANTTGTTGATATAACCATAATATCCCTCTTTCTAATACAGATTTCTGCTTCGGTGATCCGTGCGAGAATAACAGACCATGTTCCAACAACGCTGATAATTCTGATTTTGAATGTGATTGTGGCGATGATTACATTGGCAAGACATGCGCTTTTCCTCCAGCTAGTGAGTATAAAAAGGAAAAATTATTTACATCTCAAGTCCACCAATATAGAAATTAAGATATCATTCAATTATTGACGCAAAGGCAGCGCATACAACTTTTGGTGATTGATGGAATGCCATCTATTCATTTTCGTTAGAAGAAAGAATGTGCCAAACAAAGAAAAATATCCCAAAAAGAATGTTCTATGGTATCAAGACAATCAAGTCTGAATCTGTAGGGCGCTTGCGTTGTTCCAATCGATATCATTCTACATTTTTGTGCTCCTTTTCTCGTTCGATAAGCAGTAAAATATCGAATAAACATCAAATTCCCATCATTATTATAATGTACTCATGGTTCCGTTGAAAAAAAAAACAATTTATAAGTTACGGCCTGTAACATAAAGACAATATGATTATTCATGCAATTAATCGTAAAACTTTGATACACATTTTTCGATAGACTTAATATTTATCGTAAGTTTAGTCATGTTAGTTGCATCTTTTATATTACAGGCACCAGATCCTATTACAGTCTACTGTATTTATCTTGTAAATGAAACACAGATTAATAAGGAAATAAATGAACGAATGAATAAACAAATAAATATGTAAATAATTACACAAATCAATAAATATTTCTACAGCTACAGATTTCTGTCTGAACAACCCCTGCCAGAATGGGCGGCCGTGTTCAAACAACGCCGATGATGATGGATTTGTGTGCGACTGTGGCGATGAGTATTTTGGGGATACGTGTGAACACACCAGTAAGTTAAAGTTATCAACTGGAAAAAAGTTAACACCATCCACTCGCTCCAAAAATCTATATACTTTTCTTCTATGTATTGTAAGAACAAATAGTGAATTTGGTTTTAGCCTGAGTATTTGCGATATTGACTAACAAACCTTACTATAGTTGTAAAACAAGAGTGATGTATGGTTTGAAAGAGGTTCATCGTGTATGTTTCGGTAAATTCCTTTAGTTGTCATGTTGTCATGTCCACAGTTTGATGTATTTCTTTTTTTATTTTATTTGTTTTGAATTTGATTTCTTATTCCATTCTTGTCTTGTTTGGTTTTCAAATTTCATTCATTTGTTATCTGATCCATTATGCAATCAAAAAATGTCTTTGTGCAGCTTTAGTGTTGGATGTACTTTTTGATCATCTAAATTCAGTCATTATCTAAACCCTAACGCGATCGTAGATTGAATACCAATTCGACGAAATTGGTATGGNTGGGTACCTGGCAGGAATATTTATTCCTTGAAATGCCAAGTGCGCCGTGGATGGCTGCCGGGCTAAAGCCAGGGTAATAATAATGTAAAGCGCCTTGAGCAATCAGCAGAGTGGATACGTGCGCTATATAAATTGCATCTATCATCATTATTATTAAATGGCGGGAATATCGACGGGTATAGGAAATTCCTGAAGGCGGGAAGCGGGAATAGTTTTTTATGGAACTTTTTGCGGGACATTTGGACTACAACCAGATGCGAGGATAGACTTGTATTTTTCTTCTATTGCGTGGCTTTTGGTAAAAATCTGGGCTTTCATGGGCTCCGCGTGGGATCCGCTTGCTCGGCTCGCAAAACACCCTCTAATTACCCGCTATTTTCTTTGGACTCTGATGTGCTGCACACTAATTCATGGGGAGTGACCCCATGATTCCGACGATGCCCAATTTTCGAGAAAAAACTTACTACTTACTACTCTGTCATGACACGTGTCTTTGGAACTCATTAGGCAAATATTTTTGATATATCGTTTTGACCGTAGTTTTCAGTTTTGTATAAATATAGCAACACCAATTTTCAGGTCATTACCAAAACTAGACTTAATCATGTTAATACACACTTTGTATTCTCCACCGCCCCTCTAGATCACTGCCGGACCTCTCCATGTGAGAATAATGGATTGTGTTCTAACAATAATGACGATACTGATTTCATGTGTGACTGCCGGAACACTGGATACACGGGCCTAACGTGTCAAGAGGAAGATAGTAAGTTTTTTTCAATAATGATTTTGGGAGCTATTTCTGTGATTTCGAAGCCATACATACAAAAACCTTTTTCCTTGTGCACAAGTGAATTTTACAATCTATATAGTAAGTTTTTTTCAATAATGATTTTGGGAGCTATTTCTGTGATTTCGAAGCCATACATACAAAAACCTTTTTCCTTGTGCACAAAAACTAGTTTCTGCGACTCAAAATCAAGGATTATATAATAATTTTGTCTCAATCATCAGTTTGGCGTACGTTCTAAGGCAACAAATTCATGTGTTTGCCATATTATACCTAAATGTGTGTTTCATGTTATATGAGTGGGTGTGTGGTTAATAGTGTGTGTGGGGTAGATGGGTGAGTGATAGCTACGTCGATGGGTCTACCCTGTTATAACACAACGTAATAAATAATTATATAAGTTGTAGGTTTCAATTCTTTTTAACAATTTAAGACTTTGCTCAAAACCCATCTCCTCAATGCCTAGTTTACCTCACTCAGCTGTGGGTTGGTCTTCACTTTATGGAGGCGCACATCCCCCCTTCCCTTTTTCAACCATGTGACTTGATAATTATTTAGTTAACCAATAGCAACGCGCTTAGAAACGCCAGTATAAAGCACCATATATAAATATTGTTATCATTATTGTTAATAACATAATTTACATTGATCCTTTGCAGCGTCTACCGAGTCTCCAGTCATCTGTACTAACGCTACGTCGCCTTGTCTCAACGGCGGGTTGTGTATCTTCGATGCGTGTGTCTGTAACGCGGGATACAGCGGAACATTCTGTGATATTGGTGAGTAGAGCGTCGAGTACCGAAGGAAGACATCACAGCAATTCATCGTCATGATTACCTGGGGCCGATTGCACGAAATTGTCCTAGTTATCCTCTTCTTGCTAAGACGTCTTAACTTCTCGTGCAATATATATAGACAAAACGTTAATACGTCTATGTTAAGAAGGTTGCACAAAAAGTTCAGGCGCCATTTAGCAAGAAGCACATAGCTAAGACGTCTACTAGTATTTCATGCAACTGGCCCTTGGTTCTTAAAAATCCAGACGCGTCCAATGTTTCAACGATCGCACTGGTTCAATGAGAGTCCCATCTCTGGCTTGACGTTTATGAGGCATTGAACTGGTATCTTTTGTTTAAAAGCATCCCTATGTTATAAAAACGAGAGTGGCGTATTCTCTTTAGTTATCTACAGGCAAATCGAAGGGGTCGAAAGGGCCATCCCCTAATTGATTTCTCCAAATGCACTTTCTCCAGTTACGCATTTGTTAAGAGCCATTAATTGAATGAAAGTTATCCCTTTTTGGAACCCTCTTTGTAACCCTCTTTGGGAGTGAAGATATTTGTTATTTTGTTACTTTACTTTATTTACACATGATTTCGTAAGAGCGGTTTCTTAGAGTCCTATTTTAAAAACATTTAATGACGGACTTGATTTTAATTCTAGGGAAATGGAATTCAACGAATTAATCCTATATCTAAAATTCCTAGCAGTCAAGGCAGTAATGCAGGCGCTCACATCATCATATGATATGTTAATGAAATCAAGATCCATGTTCCATGTATTAATTCAGCTTCCTTTGTGTTATTTTTCAACATATTGAATAAGGCAAACAATCGTTGGATGCTCTCCAACTACCGATCCTCTAATAATTAATGGCCGGACATGATCTTTTTTCTGTTGCTTTTCCTCAAGATAAAAGAATCACAGTAAAACTATAAATAAACATGTGAAATATGAACTGAAAATATGTTCAGATGCTCTTTGGCTTTTTTAATCCCCTTTTAAGCCTTATTTTTTTTCAATGTATGTGTTCGATCATTTAAAAGAAAGAGAATGATAAAAAAAGATCTTTTCTTACCGACGGAAGCTTTGTATTTAAATGGCATTAGAGGGCATCCAAAATAATGTTTTAGCCTATGCATAACACTATTTACCCCTAATACAGTATAGTGGGCTTCGTAAATCTGGTTATTACTACATGTTTCATAGATTTCCTATTTTTGTTTGATTTCCTTATTACCAGTTGAAGGTTGTGGCGGTCCCCTACCGTGTGAGAATGGAGCTCGATGTCTGTCTGATATATGCATCTGTGAGACAGGATTCACTGGAACGTTATGTGAACTTAGTAAGTCAATCTTACTCCTTTTTTACTCTTCTGTACTCTTCTTGAGACTGGGGCGAGATAAAGAGAGAGGTAGAAAGAGCGAGAGAGAGATGGATAGAAAGAGAGATAGAGAGAGAGGGGGTAGAGAGAGAAAGAGAGAGGAAGAGAGAGAGAAAGGGACGAAGGTTGATTGAGTTTTACGGAGTGTGTTATTCAAATCGGAATATTTACACCAGGAGAAGAAGAGAAATAGAGGAACCAATATTTTTTCGGGGAGGGAGTATTTATTGTTTTTGTTGAAATCAAACGTCACAAAACACATTTTCTATTTTACATATGATTGGATTGGCAAGATTAAAATACAAGAATCACAAGTCAATTACAAAAATAAAAATAAAAAAGAGGCAGAATAGTTTATAACGTCACCATCCCGAAGACGCGACCGGGACTCGAACCAGCAGCGCAGGAAATCAATCAAAAATTCAATTCGTGGCTGTCCAAAACAAGCTTGATTTCTGGCGCACGCCATGACACCTATTTCAAAATATTAATTGTTTATGTTAATGCAGTTTAAGGAATAACATTTCTAAATTTCCAAACATTCGTGACTACTGATGAAAAGTCGGGAGCCAAGATACAATCAAAATACCCTTTTACGACAATATGAAAATGGAATTGTAGTGTTTATTCATTTAATTTGTGGCGTTATAAATATTTTAGGGAAGCTAGTAAAATGATAAGTGTGAAACATATGGTTGAATGCGATATATGCGGTTTTAATGTTTATATTTAGGGGACATTTGGACTAGAGTCTATACAATCTCAACTAGAAATCACTCGGAGTTTTCTTGAAATATCTCCTTAACTGCTTAAACTTATAACATTTCTTACCGCGTAAATGGTCAAACTTGACTTGACGTAAATAGTCAAACTGGACTCGGCGTAAAAAGTCAAACTGGACTAAATTGCCATAACAACAACATTTCCTACCGTCAAACAATTATGTGTCCATCAAATATTTTGAATACATATAGTATAATTTCAACATATGACTTTTATTTTGTTCGTAGATGTAAATGATTGTTCTTCGGATCCCTGCCCGTCACAGACTTCAACATGTGTGGATCTAGTAGATGGTTTCGTCTGCTCGTGTATCAACGGTTATGTTGGCCAATTTTGCGACCAAGGTAGGTCTTAAAAGGAGAGTCTACCCAGAAATGGTAATTTTTCAACAGATGCAACAAAAAATTGATGAGCAGAACAAAAAAAGTTTGAATGAAATCGGACAACTAATAAGGAAGTTATGAATGTTTGAATATCTAGACAGATTGGCAACTGATGACGTCATAGGTGCACAACTAACTATTTATGATATTGATATCAATGTTAAAAAATGTTACTTTTTTCCCCCAATCAACATTTCCTCACAAGTTTAACTGTAGTATATCTTAATGATAGATATGTAGCTCCCATATTTGCATGTTTACATTAATACAAATTTTGTGTCTCTCTGTAAAAAATTATGAATTTTGCACTATGAATATAAATTGTATGAATGGTTAGTTGTGCATCCGTGACGTCATCAAATTGGCAACAAGCCTGGAAATTTGCACTGATTTGCCTGTTTTTCTAATCTTTAAAAATTCATAACTTTGTTATTAGTTGTCCGATTTTCCTCAATATTTGTTTGTTCTGCTCTCCAATTTTTCTGCTTCTGTGATAAAAATTATTATTTTGGGGTAGCCCCTTCTTTTAATCCAGTCTATGACCCAGGAAAAGATATATATTACATAACTAATACCCTATACCTATTGCATAAATAGTTGCAATTAAACGCAACTCAGAATATTAAACGTAAGTCCTAAATACTTGCTCCTGATTGGTTGAAAATGGAGTCGCGTTAAATTTTCTGACTTACGTTTAAACGCAACTTTTTATGCAATAGGGTATTACAATGTTTTGGTGTGTTATCTAGATATGGGTGAAGTATTTGCGACTTACTATTAATCAATTCCCATATGAAACCTTTTTTTTATTTTGGGTTTGTCGGAAAAATATTATACCGAAAAGACCCACCTCTTCAAATATTCAAATGCCTGAAAAATGGATCCAAATTACGTAACCGGTGCATGAATTTGTAAGAAAAATATAATTTTATATATAATACTTATAATGATAATAAATGACAATTATAATACATGAGATTTGTAGAGTCCCCTTATCAATTTTGTTGAAATGCTCAAAGCGCTCAAAAATAGGAACTGGAATATATAGATTTCAATAATTGACAGAGGATGTGTTATGAGAATAAGCCCATTCTTATTTCGGATATTTATAATTCTGCCTTTCCCCCGATTCCGATTACCTATGCTCTCTATCAATTCTCTCTACCCTCTCACTCCGTTTCTCCATTGTCAACTGTGACCCATTGGACTCCATTTTCAGCTCTTTCTTTCTCCTCTATATTTCTTTCTCAATATCATTATTTTTTTTATTTGCTATGACTTGAAAATTATTTAGTTAACCAAATGGCAAGTCACTAAAAACACCATTATAAAGCCCAATGTGACAACGTTGGGCGTAGTGGACCTGACTCTCGCCTTTCAACCAGAGTGTCGCGATTCGAGTCCCGCCCATGGCGTTAATTTCCTTCAGCAAGAAACGTATCCACATTCTGCTGCACTCAACCCAGGTGATATAAATGGGTACCAATAGGAAGAAATTCATTGAATGCAGAGATGCGCTAAATCAGATAGCTGTGCTTTAGCCGTGTGCTAATACAACAGAGCGCTAAAAACCACTTCGTATTAGCGCTATATAATAATACGAATGATAATAATAATGATAATAATAGATGCAATTTACATAGCGCACTTATCCACTCTTCGGAGTGCTGAAGGTGCTTTGCATTATTATTACCCTGGCTTTAGTCCGGCTTACACCAGCGAACATGCCATTCACTTCACCTGGGTTGAGTGTAGCACAATGTGGATGACTTTTTTGCTGAAGGAAATTAACGCCATGGGTTGGAATCGAATTGCAGCCTTCTGGTTGAAAGAGCAAGAGTCAGGCAAATGTTATTTTTATTATCAACATTATTAGTGTTATTGTTATTATTTCATTGCCCAGCTGTGGAAGGCATCAACGACACCCTATCTGGCCGGTCCAACCTCCTGATCGAGCCGTGGTGGATAGCTCTCATCTGTCTCATCACCATCATGGTCATCGCACTCGT
>BQKZ01010451.1:5783-19622 GCA_036244855.1 Temnopleurus reevesii | reverse complement strand
TCTCTGCCAAATTGGTTGTGACATTTGAGCAAACTCCTGTGTTATATTAAACACACATCACGAGTGGGCACCAGATGTAATCAGTGAATCGAAACCAGGGAGCGAACAAAGATTGACTTGAATTTAAGATAGTATTGTATTGTAATAAAATGTAAATGTATATTATAATCTGAAATATCTATAAGAGAAAATATGATATAGTGTTAAGTCCTCAAAGATTATGTAAAGACTCACACCTAAAAACAATTTCATCACACTTTCTCTCTCTCTTCTCTCTCTGCCAAATTGGATGTGACATTTGAGCAAACTCCTGTGTTATATTAAACACATATCAGGAGTGGGCACCAGATGTGATCAGTGAATCCTTGCAAGGGAACTACCATAGCCTCGCTAACAGTGCAGTACATCTATAACGTCCCTGACTGTGTGAGGTGTCTGCACATAGTAATTAACTAATGCACTTTCTTTTGTTCTCATTGACGCACGAGTGTGGAATTGCATTTTCTTTTTTAATTATGTCTGACTCTATAATACATGTACATATCTGTGTGTTTATTTTCATACATTTGTCCCTGAAAATATATTTTATTTATTTCTATAAATAATTTCAACTTCTGAAAAGATCCTGTACTTTCTCAACAAATAATGATCTGTCCTTTCAATGGGGTTTTATGTGTGAGTAACCACGATTCGAAGACTGAGGGGTTGACCAATAATTTTGCCGCCCCCCCCCCCCTTCTCAAAGAGTTGACAAGCAAAAAAGTGTGTAGATTATATTGCGTCTGTGGGCCTGGCTGTGTACCCCCGAGTAAATAAGAGGCAACAACAACAACAAAAGTCATCTGCACTGGAAACTTGGCCAAAACTCGGCAATTTCTTTGCCCTTTTTAACTCTAATCTGGCACACCCTGACTCTGATTTTGGCGGCTTGAGCCCCAAAAGCGAACCCCCCCCCCCCAGTTTACACATGGTGTGTATGTACACTGTATGTCTATGTGTGAAAGAAAGAGAGAAAGAAAGGTAGATCATAAGGAGAATCCAGTTAATACAGTTCATGACACTCTCAATATTGCCTAATCAAAATGCATTTCTGGCAAATTCTGATTCATGAATAATTAATCCATGATTTTACATTGAAAGGAAATCACAGCCTACCTACTCCTTTATGCAAGCAAACTTACATCATGACTACGAACATGATTCTATCCGCCTTGCATTTTAATATGTAGCTGTAGTCCAGAAGGGCATACTTGAGACTGTATCAAGTATCGGCGAACTAAATGCACATATTGAATCAGCTGTTCCGCTACCCACAATCCATCATGATGCTAACTCTCTGATTCCCCGGGTAGTTGGTGTCGTTAACGTTTTTGCACACGGATCGCTTCATTGGACGGTAATGCAAGCCAGTTCTATTCCTAGTAGAATCTTGCCTTACCATCTTACTGTTCATACATGTACATGTACTACTTCAGTGTACATCTTTGCAATTAATAAAAACGTTCTTCAGGGGGATTGGGAGGCTTTGATTTTTTTTCCTTCTTAGCGAATGTATGATTTATAATTGAAATCTACAAAGTGGGTATTACCCTTCCACTTTCGTAGCTCAACTTTACAAAATGTAAATGAAATACTGTACAAGCTATATGAATTAATGAAATATACAGTGTATCTAAAAATAATAACCATCACACACGTTGCTACTGGCTTACGACCAAATTTGGGAATTAGATTGTAAAATTGTTCTTGTTTCTAAAGCGCCATGAGCACTGTATGGTGGACCTGTGCGCTATAAAAGTAACCATTATTATTATCATAATTATAATAGCATTCAATATTGGCATTTTGGCATATGAAATCTACCTTCTTGTTCTGAAAACGCATGTATGAATAATAAATATATTTCAATGTGTTAATCCACTTTATAAATCATAATAATAATAATGATAATATCTAGGTTACTTTTAATGCGCCAGATTCTACATGAATAATGTGCTATACTGGATATAAGAGGCACATAAGAGGCACATAAGTTTCAAATCGTAGACTAATACTGCTTCCTAATGACTCCGACCCAATTTGGTGTTCCTTCCGACTAGAAGCTTGTATTATGCCATATTATCTAAATTTTGTCATTTATCTGAGTATACCCTTATAGAAAAATCTGAGAGCGCGTCGCTAGCTTGCAGAAAGAGCGTGCGCAAGCTAGTAACTAGCTTNTTGAACTCCAAGGTGGGTACGTGTATTACCCTTCCACTTTTGTAGCTCAACTTTACAAAATGTAAATGAAATACTGTACAAGCTATATGAATTAATGAAATATACAGTGTATCTAAAAATAATAACCATCACACACGTTCGTACTGGCTTACGACCAAATTTGGGAATTTTAAAATTGTTCTAATTGTTTCTAAAGCGCCATGAGCACCGTATGGTGGACCTGTGCCCTATAAAAGTAGCCATTATTATTATTATCATTATAATAGCATTCAATATTGGCATTCTGGCATATGATATCTACTTTCTTGTTCTGAAAACGCATGTATGAATAATAAACATATTTCAATGTGTTAATCCACTTTATAAATCGTAATAATAATAATAATAATAATAATAATATCTAGGTTACTTTTAATGCACCAGATTCTACATGACTGATGTGCTATCTGGATATACGAGGTAAATAAGTTTCGAATCATAGACTTATGGCTGCTTCCTTATGACTCCGAGCCAATTTGGTGTTCCTTCCGACTAGAAGCTTGTATTATGCCGTATTATCTAAATTTTGTCATTTATCTGAGCACGGAATTGTCATGAAAGGAGAGGACATTCTCTGGTCTCTTTGTCCCCAAGTAGCGAGCCGACAAAGAGCCAGGTGCTTGTAGGCACTTGCTATCCAGGTGTTAAAGACAAAAGAGCTTATGCGTTGATTGGACGAGGAAATTAGATGTGTAAAGTAATCATACAATGCATCAGTTCGCCGTGTCATTAAATATATTTCATTTTGTTTGTCTATTACGCCATAACGGGAACCAGCGAATGGATCCTCATGAAAATTTGTGATTATTAAATTGCAAAATTACCAGAAACACGCAAAAACACGCTCTCGTGAATAACACTATGTCGTAGAATGGAAGTCACATATTCAATTTTATAAAAGTAAAATATGCGCAAATTGTCGGAACAGCCTTAAATATTGTATTTTTGTGAAGGTGTAATTTTCCTTTTTCTGTCAAAAGCATTAAAATCTGAAGTTGAATGAAGTTCTAAGTTGGTAAAAACTGTTAATCTGTAGTTTTTCGATAATTCCACCCCTTTCAGTTTCTATTTTAGGGCGAAAATAACCCTCTAATTTGGGAAAATTAAAATGATCTAGAGCCATCTAACTGACAACAGACAAGTTGCTGGTGCTAAGGCGGCACGGCACATGGAACTCCAAAGCTTTAGTGAACAATAATGGAATGCAATGAATCCCATTGATGTGCTGTACAGATTGCTTGTACATTTACATAACATTAGAAAAGATTCCACTCCTTTCTTGTCACCTCACTGATCTGAGTATATATCCAGATCTTCAATCAAATATTTGTATGCATTTGAATGCTTGTGACAGATAGTCTATTCTTTATCCTAAAATCAGAACGTACAAGCCAGTCATTTATGCTGTGGGCTTTAGCTACAGTCCCTTGAAACTGTGCCATGAATCCGCAGGCAAGCCGAAATGAGATTATGCATGCTCTAGATGTTTGATAGAAAGGTACATCATCGCTCTCACAACTAGATCAACCTATCCTAATACCATCCAATCTACCCACTTATGCAGCATCAACGCCCTATGACCTGGGATTGATTTCCAACTTGGAACTTGTGGACGGAAATGTATCCAATGCATGCTTGCGAACCTTATATCATTTTTTTTGCCTGGCACCAACTGATATAAAAAATCATGTAAAAAGTAAAACTTATACAATTACAATCTATATGATTACCGCTAGGAAATTAGTTGTGATCATGTATTTTTTCTAAATATCTTCTCTGTACTTCATGGATTGGAAAAGTACCATAAGCATGATAAACTCATAATTATCAAGAATATTGAAACCCATTTGCCATCTACCTGTCTTAAAACCCTTTATAAGAAATGTTCATTAATTATGTACTCAAACATTAAGAACCTATCTGAGATATGAATTTCCTGACATAACATCTCTTAACAAAAAAAATAAAAAAACACCTAAAACAGTGTATTGGATTTGCATATATTAATTGCCCCCCCCCCCCTTAAAATCATACACTAGGCAAGGTGTCTTATTAATATCCAGAATATAAAAAGACCATTGCATATTTTTATTTTGTGTATTATAGAAACCTATCAGAGTATTAAATTGAGCCATACAATTTGACAAACGTTGTCTCTGAGACTTTATTTCCTGATCTCTGATCATTGTGTAGTTCTCATCAATGTATCATCCATCAAAGTATAGCTTGTATAAAAGTCAATTCCGACTGTAGACTTTGTTTCACACTTCCTACGTGTGTGATCAAACAAAAATTGAATTCTAAGAACATGAAAACAAACACTTCACCAATCGTAAACGTGTTGATTTGCGAAAATGCAATGACATCATAAATAACCTTAACATTTCACCAGAGATAAATGCAACGGACTCTGCACAATGATTGAATTTGCAAGATACGGAGAGTATGTGTCAAATTTCTTAATTGAAAATGTGCGTGCAACTGAAAAATAAGTAATATAAAAGTAGATAATTTAGCTTACATAAATTTTAGCGAATTCACTGAATTTCAGACCTTTGCAATATAAGCGAGTCGTTAATTTCAAGTTGTTTTTTAGATTATTCTAGACAAGTCTATGGGCATTCTAATGAGTTAACATTTTCATAGTCACGAAAAAATATGCAAATTAAAATCCCATTGAAAATTTCAGCTTTAGCAGTATATATGGATCATTTGGAAGTATTGTAAGTGACACTTCAATTGTTAATCTTTTTTAATACTTAGGCTTTAGAATAGTACATATTAAAAACAATTAAAAACAAGGACTCATCTGTTTGCAGAAGATTAATGATATCGGCTAACAATCATCAGCAAAACGTTTTAAAATGAATATAGGTACAATGTGAACAAAGGGACAAAGGCCAGGGACAAATCAAACAACCTCCATTCAAGCATTAACAATAGCAGGATGGACACAAAAAATACCCACCCATCTTTATTCTGCAGAAAATGTTGAACAAGAGTCGCACCTGGGACTTATCTTTTGTTATCATGAAGCTATTGTGAATGCTTGCATGAGGTCATTTACTCTGTCCAAGTCCTTTTCCCTTCTCCCCACAGTAATAGTTGTAAATACATCAACATATTTTATTTTGTATTCATCATGATGAGCAGTATTCAAGTACATTACCCTGCATGTTAATTAGTCAATTAATATTTCATGGTTTCACCCTGTTGCCATGCCGATCACATAGAGGATTGAGGCACAAGTGTGACTCACATGCTTTTACATTCAAGGACACTTCAGAGCGGAAGAGTAGCCTTGCTTCCAAACCTCCATTAAAATACATGTAAGAGAGGACTGCAAAAATTGCACATTTAAACAGAGATTCCCACCATTCTCGAATATGCATGAGGTGTGTTTTCATATGACTTAAAGAATTTCATTAAAAGTGAATGACTGAGCTCATAGCATTATTTGTTTTTCTCCACTTTTATTCAACTTAATTTCTTTTGTATTCATCATGATGAGCAGAATTCAAGTACATGTACATTAACCTGCATGCAAATTAGTCAATTAACATTTCATGGTATCACCCTGTTGCCATGCCGATCACATAGAGGATCGAGGCACAAGTGTGACTCAGATGATTACACTCAAGGATGCTTTTACACTCAAGGACACTTCACAGCCGAAGTGTAGCCTTGCTTCCAAACCTCCATTGATATATATGATTGGCAGAAATTGCACCATCAGATCTATGTTAACAGAGATGCCAATCGTTCAGAAATATACATGAGGTGTATTTTCCCACGAATTCAATGTTTCCATTAAAAGTGAATGACAACATGTAAGAGCATTGTTATGTAGTTGCTCATTTGTCCCGACTTTTATTCAGCTGTTGCACTACTCACATTTTAATCTTTACCTGTTCAGCATATTTTTTGGAACAAATAAAGCACATACGATCAGTTGATGAAAGGTTTCCAAGTTCTTGATTTGTAAGTAGGAGCTACAAGGTTTGGAAATCAATTGTACATTAGCACAGTCATCTATCAAAGCTTTCCGTCCTAAAACCCGTATTCCATCACTGTATCATAGTTGATAACAACGAGGGCCCAGGGAATTAAAAGCAAGATATCCTTCTTCTAATCAAAAAATGAATTTTATATGATGGCTTGATCAAGTACGGTATGATTGCAGACTATTCTAGAATTATTGGTGAAATTAACACCACCTTGAACTTTTTCATCTATCAATTTCCCAAAGTTACTTTAAGGTGAAGATCATATCAATTACCATAATCTCGCAGACAGGGTCATGGAATAATAATCATGCAGATATTTCATTTATAGCTTCAGGATCATATCATCATAGATTCCTTGACACGCCATCACTGTGAGCAGAAGGGACAAAGGACCGGGACAAAGAAAGCAACTTCATTCAAGCATTCACAATAGCTTCATGATTAGAAGCGAAAGTCCCAGGTGAGACTCTTGTTCAACATTTTTTCCACAGAATAAGAAGGATACACATTTCTCTTTTGTTCATGTAGATTTTGCTACTGGTGTGTCTGTTTGCTTGTTAACCCATTCAGGACAGGAATTATTTTGAAACAAATTCAATAACTATTCCTTTACTAAATTGGCAACATTAATTTTTTTTCAATTCCCTTTTTAAAATATTTCAATTAAATACACTGTATAATGTTAGCAAATTGAATCTTCTTCGCCAAAAAAGCATGTTGAAATGTCAACAGTTGCCAATTTGTGTGAAAACTAGAGATATCTGAATGTGTAATATATTGCCAATCTAAGGATTTTTTTTACACTATTAGTGATTATTTTCAGTATAACAATTCCCTGTGTAAAACAGCAATGGTGGCACAATGGTAATCGTCATATTTGGTGTAGAATTTTGTTCTCTTTCTTCTATTGCATCTGGTATATTTTTTAGAGCCCTGCATCAAAAGTTACTGGACCAAAACACAAAATGTGTTCTATCATCCTGAAAGGGTTAATGTAAAGATTTTCCAAGGAATAGTGAATGAAAAATGAAAAGAATATCATTCAGCTTTATCGCTGCTATCTTCAGTAGATGATAAAATGTTCTGGGAGCCAAACGTTGCATAGAACCATGCATCATGTATCATGTGTATGATATCATAGATATACGAAATGCAAGGCAAAATTAGACTTGTAAGTACTGTAGTAATGATTTCCTCCAACTGCTCCATTTTTCTGTAATCGCCAATGATGAAGTAAAGATCTGTAAATTATAATTCCTCATAAATTCTATGAAAAAAAACTTGGTTCGAGTATACTATTTACACATCTGCATTGAAGCAATTGATGAAATGGATGTTAGCTTACCAAAAAGAAATATGGGCCTTGTACAAAGGCTAATCAAGGCATCCATTGGGGGGAATCATCAATGCTACAGTGTGATCTAAGAAACGCATTGATTAGTCATGCAGTGATATCGGCTAATGTCGAATAAGCATGGGCCGGTGGTGGTGGGGGAAATGTCATTACCGCCGGGTACCACTCCTCACATTGGAGGCCTGAGAAAGATATTAGGGTTTGGGGGAACAGTCGAATGACTGTTTTTACTGCAAGACCTTCAATAAATGACACTTCCATCTTGAGTATTAAGAACCTTGAAGCTATAGCATCTGCTGGAATGCCAAATAAGCAATTCCATAAATGTTGGTAATGATCCGGAATGTACATGTAATTAGTAGGAAAGTTAAGATATCAATATTGCATCGAATCTCTATCACCCACTTGACAAAGGGGGTAGCAATTTTTTATTATTACTTTTTTTTTTTTTTTTTATAGATGTTGGTACGTGTAGTTATTACACCTATAGTAATGTAAAGATATCAATTTTGCATCAAATCTTCATAACCCGCTTATTTGCAACAACAAAAAAGTACAGGGTAAATAAATGAATATGATTTGACAGCACCAAAAGCAAATTTTTCTTTGGGGGGATAAACAAGGTTCATGGATTAATGCCATATGTCCAGATACTTATTAGGTATTTTGCAAATTCACAAACTGAAAGAATATGAATATGGAAGGAACATGATATTTGGTGGCCATGTATGCATATATCTATATTAATCGTAATTATATTGGCTAAGGTCCAATAAGTATAATGATCTTAAGGTGGCAGGGGCATGTCATTACCATGAGGTTCAACGTCTCACATCTTTGGAGGCCTGAGAAAGATATCAGGGTTTCGATGAACAGTCGCAAGTCTTGTTTCTCCTACGAGACCTTCATGAATCGACCTCGACAACGTGACGAGAATCTTATATCTATACGCCTGTGATTAAGTATTCTGGTTATATGCAGCAAGTTTTGCAGAGGAATGGGCGCTAGTGTGTGTAACAAGATCTCAATTGGTGTTTGCTGGTCTTCAACATGGCACTCATGAAAGTGCTCTGCTGGACACATGCATGGTGATGTATTCTTATCTTAAACAGAATGACCATTCCTCCTTCCCACAGAGGAAACCTACATCTATAGGTCATTGTATGCAGGCACTTTAAAAACTTAAATACTTTAATTACCATTTAAAAAAATTTAGCTTTCCAAAATGATTCAAATGATTCACGTGATCCTTATGATCTCAAGATGATCATTCTACAAAGAAAACAACTTGTAAATGAAAATTACCAGAGTTATCATATTGATTATACATGTAAACATGTATTAGAGACAGAAATAATGCTTCACCTTCCAGCCCTCTAAACTTTAGAATATGCCCCGATCAAAATGAAATAAGGGTAAAAAAAATTAAAATATCCATTAAAAACAAATCGCCCCACAGGCAATCATATGTCCCCTTTGTCTCCTTATATCACTTGGTTGCATAGCTCACACATCACCAGTAAGAAATATTTACATGAAATTTAAGTAGTTCATTATATTTGCCTCCATAAAATGTAAGGGTGTGTATGTACATAGTGTGAAAATTTGAATTACATAGAAGTCTTCTATTTCAATCTCATAAAGTACAGAGTCGTTTATAATGGTCAAAGGGTATGTTGACAGGTGAGTTTACAAGCCTTTATCAATGAACCAATCTTAACAATCAGTTACCCAAATAAACAGTTTTGGAAGTTCACTGTATTTTTGGGGTACTTGGTATAATTGACATTCCCCTCTTATATAATTTAGAATAGTATTATTTAGAAGCAATTGTTAAAAAACCTACAAAATGTACAAATCAATGTGTTAACTGCTGAAGTATCTCAATAAAAAGAATTAATGATTTGAAAGAGTAGGCCTACTGACAACTCAAAGACAACTATGATTTCAAAATACAAATAAACAATACAAGTGTATGGACATTTGTTAAGTGTAAAAATTAATTTGTTGCATTCTACTTCTTAAAATAGAATACTCATGGATTATCATCTCCTTTGGGCAACTTTCTTTATACTTCTTGTAATTCTTTTTTTTTAATTTCTAGATTTATAGCAATGTCAACAATTCTGGAATCAAAAGTATGCTATCTTGAGGTGCAATCATATGATTCAAGGTTTTCTTCACAAGTGAATGACTGAGAGTTCACTTATGTTTACTTGCACATATCACTTGTAGTTGTAAATAAATGTTCAGCTGTTGTTTTATTCCATATATCCTAAATCTTTACATCCACATGTATATGGCTAGCATAGATCTTTAGATTTAGGTGTACACATAGTACATGTATCATTAAAGGAGAATAGTTTGGGACTGCATTTCGTAGGCCTCGACCATTGTTAGCCAGGAGGAAGGAATACTGAATACACCGAAATAATCTTGTTCACCATACAAAGCAGACTGCAAAGCCCTGCTTTGAAAGAAAACCAAATCCCATTCAAATAGTAGTTAATTGTGGTCTTGAATAGTTTGCATTTTTGTATTGTCAAGTAACAAGGGTGCAAAATACACCTCAAGTTATTTGCTATGGAATGTGGAACAGTATATTTTGGAATGATGTATGACAGTTTCACAAGTTTATAAGAATTTCTAAATTTGATAATATTGAATACTGCTTCACAATACACCTGTATGTAAACAAGCTTTTTAAAGTACAGTTTATCAGCATGGGCCTGGCTATGAAAAAAAATGGGTTGCCGTTTAGTTACATGTATTGATAGACTCTGACCAATCTTTTAAAACCAATTTCTACTCTTCAATAGATTTGACAAATAAAAACTTATATAATTATATCCAGATATTTCCCACATACACTTTTCCCAACAGCCTGATCATATTCCCTATGTGGCATTCATTGGATAACCATGAAAATTATTTTTTTTCAGTCTGATCTGAAAATGATACTGATCTTCTGACTCCCAATTCAAGAGATATTACCATCCTCTATTTTCTCCCAATTCAAGTGTATGGACAAATGTAATGCATTTCGTAACTATGTCCCTGCATAGAAAAGCTATATGAATGCTGATAAATAATTTAAACCCGAGTCAGAAAACCATTCAAACCAAAATGAAGCTTTTCAAGCATTAAGAAGACATGGCATGAAGCTTACATTCATTCATCCATCAATGTAATTTGAGCACAATAAAATTTCACAACGAACTGACTTTGAAAGAGGATTTGGTGTTAATTCCTGAAATAAATATAAGTTAAAAAGCCTGATTCCTGGATGGCAATGTATTTGTCTGCATTCCTTGCAGGCTTAGACTGGTGTAAATCAATAACTTGAATACATTCTATTTGATAACATCAATAAAAGATTAACAATGGGTGGATTACATGTATGTGGGGTGAGATGTATGTAACATGCTAGACCACCAACTAACCACAGCATGTGAATAGAGGGGGAGAAGTAATAGCTTGGCCAGATGGTCTTTTATCAAACTTTGAAACTATTTTAAATAATAGTTTCAATATATAATATACCTTCTACCTTGGGCTGTTACTCAATTAACAGGTCTGTAAAGCTACTTAACATTTTAAAATGCCATTTATAATATTTTAGCTTTTATAACGTTCACACAAGCTATAGGGCTAGGACAAAGATGGACATACATGTACATTGTACCCAGTGGAAGATAAAAGCATTCAATCAAACAAATTGTTTTTTGTGTGATTGATTCTCCAAAAACAATGGACAATCAAATATAATAATCTGCAAAGAAAATCACAATAGGCCCAAATGCAGAAGATGTGATTTATACTGTTCACAAAACATACTTGACCACAACAGTCCTCCATCTTTCCTCATTATTGACCTTAGGAATGTTGGGAGGAGTTAATCACCCCTTAGCACATAATTCATCCTTTTAATTGTTTGCCCTGTACTTGTGATCTACTGAATATCTATTAAATTGTTACATCACAGTACCTGAATACTTAATGAGGTATTGTGTTGATATATTCAGTGAGCTATAACTTCTAAACCCATGAAGGTTGCTGGCCTGGATATGGACACAATTGTTTGCTGAATAATCCAACCATTTCCACCTCCCTACATCATTACATAACAAGAGAGCTTAGTGCAATTCACTATATAAACATGACAATAGAACTCTCAAGGTGACTATTTATTTACATCTCTATCAAATGAATTCAGCATAAACATCCTATTGAAATAAAGTTGAAAAGCAGTGGTATTTTTCTTACCGACATTCTGCTGCACCGGTGAACATCAATAATCGCTGGGGTTCGGAGGTTTTGAGCAGCCTTCTGAAAAGCCAGGACAACGGCAATATCCAAACTATCCTCCTCATCAAATAAGTCCATATTCCTCGGCCGATTAGGAGCCGGGAGAATTTTCGCCGCCGCCCAACATACGGGTAACGCTAGCAACGAATGCAGCGGCAGGTAGCCCTTGTTAAAAACCTCCTGTACTTCGATGATAAAATCCTCATCCCTAGCGACGTTTTTCTTGGTTAGAAGTAGCCCTGATTGTTCCAAGGTATCTTCCAGGTCCTCCAGATTGGGCGTTAGGCTTTGATATTGCGTCATGTTGCACACAACCTCCTTTCCTTTGCTACTACTACTGCTTTCTGAAGATNATTATATTCTTCTTCTCTTGTAAATTGATCTTGAATATCTATTCATTTGAACACTCCCTTGCTATGTGTAATAGAGTTGAAATGTGGAAAGGAATCCGTACTGGTTGGCAGCTCTGCCTTAGGAATGTTGGGAGGAGTTAATCACCCCTCAGCACATAAGACATCCTTTTAATTGTTTGCCCTGTACTTGTGATCTACTGAATATCTATTAAATTGTTACATCACAGTACCTGAATACTTAATGAGGTATTGTGTTGATATATTCAGTGAGCTATAACTTCTAAACCCATGAAGGTTGCTGGCCTGGATATGGACACAATTGTTTGCTGAATAACCCAACCATTTCCACCTCCCTACCTCATTACATAACAAAATAGCTTAGTGCAATTCACTATATAAACATGACAATAGAACTCTCAAGGTGACTATTTATTTACATCTCTATCAAATGAATTTACTTTAGCATAAACATCCTATTGAAATAAAGTTGAAAAGCAGTGGTATTTTTCTTACCGACATTCTGCTGCACCGGTGAACATCAATAATCGCTGGGGTTCGGAGGTTTTGAGCAGCCTTCTGAAAAGCCAGGACAACGGCAATATCCAAACTATCCTCCTCATCAAATAAGTCCATATTCCTCGGCCGATTAGGAGCCGGGAGAATTTTCGCCGCCGCCCAACATACGGGTAACGCTAGCAACGAATGCAGCGGCAGGTAGCCCTTGTTAAAAACCTCCTGTACTTCGATGATAAAATCCTCATCCCTAGCGACGTTTTTCTTGGTTAGAAGTAGCCCTGATTGTTCCAAGGTATCTTCCAAATCCTCCAGATTAGGGGTTAGGCTTTGATATTGCGTCATGTTGCACACAACCTCCTTTCCTTTGCTACTACTACTGCTTTCTGAAGATTCCTTTTCTACGACGGCCTCACCCGGTGATGCACTTACGCTGCTCAAATAAAACATGTCCAATGTGTGTGTCCCACAGCGCTACCGCCTCAACCTACCCGTAAAATTAATCAACATACGACGACCTGACCTAGACGTGGGTACGACGACGCTTCGTTCTTCCAACAATTAGACCTTTGTGCTAGCAGACGATGCTGTGAAAATACTGTTCGATTGCAATTGAACTATACAAATCAGCAATCGACGTGCGATATTTTGGTGGTAATGATCAATACAAGCACACCGCATACAAAATGTACTGTAAATACTGCAAACGTATAGTTTACAGGTGGTATCCAAAGGTCACGCCTCGGTGCGATAAAATATGTGTGTAGTCTACAAACTGCAGTCGCATTGTGACTCAATGGTTCGAAGATTGTCAATAGGCGGGAGTTTCGAGATAATCAATACATTCTATTGTTTAAAATTACGTAATACAGATAGAATGTATAGAATGTAATGTGAAGATTTTGTATCTAATCCACTTACGAGCGCGAATATAATTAGGTGGCTGCCATCACTAATCGGGTGGGACTCAAAAATTAGACTACACTTCCAGCTGTGGGTACCGGTTGCCACACCCACTTCTTCAAGTTTGGAATGTTTCGCACCC
>BQKZ01010448.1:0-12942 GCA_036244855.1 Temnopleurus reevesii | reverse complement strand
ATTCTGTTGATTGCTGTGTCTTCAGGTTCTAGCTTGATGTCTTCTTGTTCAGTTCTGATGTCTTCTTGTTCAGTTCTGATGTCTTCAAGGAGGTTGGGATCAGGTTTTGTGGACGTTTCACTTCCCGAGTCCCCCATCTCAGAATCAAAGAGAATGGGAGTGCCATTCTCCTCCTCCCTCAACCTCCTCCGCCGAGATTCTTCATCTTCATCATCGCTAGTTGGTATAGTTCTTTGATCTCCATCTGACATGCCTGGCATAGCATCCGCATAATGTCCATTTACCGGAGATGTCCGATCGGCAAGATATCCGGGGAACCTATTTGACCCCTCACCATTTAGGGCACTACTCTCATTGTTATTTTCATTGTTCCCAAAGGCAAATCTAGAAAGTTTTGATGCGAGTGATTTCTTGACGGGATCAGCCGGCTCCCTGGCTGTTGATTCGTCTTCAAAGTGCAGTTTGGCCTTTGGAGTTGGTATGTGTGTCTTCTGCTTCAGCTCAGTGTGGCCATTCTTCAAAGGGGAGGTCAAATCAATGACATCACCTCTATGGGCTAGGTGATTGGGTAGCACTTCTACTGATTGCAAAGGAACGAAAGTTCTTGAGTCTGACTGGATATTCAGGCCTGCTCCTGCATTGCTGTTCATGACTACAACCTGTGGGACACCATTTACCTTGTTTATCAGGGATACGCCAAGTTGATGTGATTCTTGGTTGTTCTGAGTTTTGGTGGATCCTGCAGCTACAGCAGGAGAAAATGACAGAAGTGTCTGCTGGTGTGGCAGTTCATGACCCCGGGCTTTCTCCTGCGCCTTCTTCCCCTTACTCCTATCCCTTGGTTTCCTCTCCCGCCTTGGTTTCCTTCCACGATGCTGCTCCTGCTGCTCTTCAGGCGAAACCGTCCCATGGCTCGCATTGCCTCCGACTGATACATGCTGCATCTCTCCGTTCTGCGCAGTGAGGAGATGGTGTGGCATTGCATCCTTCGTCATGTGGCTTGTAGGCGTCGAAACCATCTTGGACATTGGGACAAACAGCTGTCCTACATTGTTCCGACCCGCCGGTGCACCACCGTCCTGCCCTGCAGGGGTAGGATGGTCCATCTTGCTGGTGGAGGCACATTCCGGTGTGCTGGACCGAGAGGGTTGGTGGCTGAGGTGATGTGGTGTTTGGTAAAGGGCACTGGCGTTGAGGAATGAGGTGCTGGGAGTGATGGGAGTCTGTGATGTGGGCTGGGAACCATCCATAACTGATGTGCTGAGAGAAAAGGAAAAAAAGATGTACAGATCTACCTGGTGTTCATGGTTTATCAAATAAATTAAATCAATATGCTCATTTCTATCTAAAATTAATAAAATGCAATTAACAAAAGATACAAAATCCTCATCACGAGGATGCCAACCTAATATTGTATTCTTTGGCTCTTATATTTGGATAAGGAATCTCAAACTATGGATGTTGTAATTATTTTCAGTAATTTATATCCACTTGGTTTAATGATGTTTCAAACCAATCAGTTTGACAGAAATCTAACTCTGTATCAAGCCACGGGCCACAAATATACAATGCCAATGGATTATTAAATGAGAATGGTGAGATGTCCAGTGACAGGACGGTGTTCTGTATTCATGATGGACATCTGTAGATCTCAGTACCCCTTATAACCCTGGGAATATAAAAAAGGAAGGAATACAATTTTCCTTCAAGCTTACTCTGCATCAGGTGAGGCTTGCATCCGAATGTTGGCAAACTCTGATAGAGATCGGAGGGCATCTCTGCATTGTGAATGATGGACAACCTTCCCTCGCACCCACTTCGAAATACCTGAAGAAAATGAAGGGAAAAAAATAAGTTACAAGATGTAATATCACCATAGATTTGGTTCTTCCAGTTTGGATATTCTTGTGATGTGATAAAATCAGAGTTAAGCCCATCGCACACGTTAGGACCAGCTTACAAAGGTCGTTACATGGCATCAGGCAAGGCTTGCATCTGGGTGTTAGCAAACTCTAAGAGAGATCGGAGGGCATCTCTGCATTGTGAATGATGGACAACCTTCCCTCGCACCCACTTCGAAATACCTGAAGAAAATACAAAATTAAGTCAAAAGATGTAATATCACCATAGCTTTGGTTCATTCAGTTTGGATATTTGCAATATGATTACCTTTTATAAGCGAGTATACATATCTCAGTATTGACCAAGTACATAGAAAGTTTATGTAATACACTGGTAATTTGGATTTATTCCCTAAAAATGCCAAATCTTTCGGGTTGCAATTATAACAAAGACATAATGAAAATCCACCGATCCTATCAAACCAAAACGTGAAAAGAGATTTCCATGGTCCACTGCTTCCATTCATATATTTATTAATCCATGATAGATGCAGTGAGAATATTTTTCCTTTCATATCTACCATGGCCAAACCACCTTCAATTTCCTGCTTGATGCATACATTTCTTTTAACTTTGTTCTTGTTTGATCCCCATAAAAAGGTATATATTTTTCTATTTAATGATTTAATGACATATTCCGGTACTGGAACTGCCGATGCAATATACACAAACTGTGAGGCTATTAAAAGTCTTTATTATAGTAACTTTACCGAAATATGTCAGATTTCTTCTTTTCCATGAATTTAATATATATTCAATCTTTTCAATTCTTCCTTCCCAATTTCTTTTTTCTACATCATTGTAGTTTTGTCCAACATATATCCCAAGACATTTTACTGGATTAGTTGTACATGTCAAGTCAGTCAGGTCCATATTCCCCAAGTTCATTATTTCAGATTTTGACCAGTTTATTTTTGGACCTGCAAATATTCCAAATTCATTTATCTCGTCCATTATGTTTTTTACAGAAATTGCTGAGTCTGCAAATATTATTGTATCATCTGCATATTGCGCAATATAAATATCCTCAGTATTACCTTTATCATTTGGTACAGAAATGCCAGTGATTTTAGAATTTTGTTTAACCTTGGCTGCTAAAACTTCTGAGACAACTAAAAACAAAAGAGCTGACAATGGGCAACCTTGCCTTATTCCTCGTTTAAAATAAAACTTCTGTGTCAGCCATCCATTATTCAAAATATTGCCATTGGCATGTTTATAAAAGGTTCGTATCCAACGAATGAATGATTCTTTGAAATGCATTTCACGTAATATATCAAATAAGAATTCATGTCTGACATTGTCAAAAAGCTTTTCGAAAATCGATTAACATTATAACTCCAGGTTTGTTCATCATTTTACAGTAACCAATAACATCCTGTACAAGTCGTACATTCTCAAGTGCTGATCGGTTCTTTCTAAACCCAGATTGCTCATCTGAGATTATAAAGGAAATTATTTCTTTCATTCTTCTTGATAGTGCACCTGCTGCTATTTTATAATTTATATAAAACAAATTTTATGGAATAATAGCCATATTAAGTTTGAAAACAAAACACTGAACTTTGATACATGGAAGAAACACGATATCATGTTTGCTCAGCAGATTTTTGAAGAAGGAAAATGGAAAGATCCAAATAAGATCTTTACGGATTTTGAAAAAAGGAAACTGCTATACGCATTTGAGATAGAGAAACTAAAGAAGGCTTTCCCAAAAACTTGGATAGAAAAATTGAAAAAGAACTCTGAAATGATTGAACATGAAAAACTAGATTTATTTGAAATTTCAAATGGTGAAATAATCGATTTAAAACTTATGAAAGCCAAACATTATTATAATTACTATTTAGAAAAACATCAAGAAGATGCATTATCATTTATGCTTTGGCAAAATTATTTGGATCTTCCCAATGATTTTAATTGGAACAACGTTTTGTATCTTAAATTTAAAGAGATAAAGGACAACAAGATTAAAGAATTTAATTTCAAACTTCTCCATATGATAATTTCATCTCATTCTAATTTATTTAAATGGAATATTAGATCTAATGATAAATGCAATTTATGTTGCTGCAAAGGAACAACTGTCCATATTTTAGTAAAATGTAAAAGTATCGAACCTTTGTGGAAAAAAATAGAAGTCATTTTGAAAGCTTTTAAAATAAAAATCTGTTTCAACGAAACACATTTGGTTATTGGAAATGGTGCATCACTAGAGCATGCATTAACTAATAAAGTAAATAGGCCCCTAGTTCTGACATATACCAAGCATTACTCCACATTACATTCAAGCAAAAATTGGCTATGTTACAATGAAATAAGTGTGCGCTTGAACATTCCTATTGTGACGTATGTGTACTAGTGACCGACCAGTAACTATAATAGGTTTAGTGCACAACCCTATTTACTATGTAAACATAGTGTATAAAATAAAACAAAATATCACCACATGAAAATTTCTAATGACAAAAAAGTCACGAGTATTACTGGAAAAGACAGATCTGATCATTAGTTCTTTGAACCAAGCACTTGCCTGAGATGTATTTCTTTGGATTCCTGATGAAGCGTTCATCGATCAACAGGATAGCTCCCCAGTCTTTCCTGTTGTAAAATAAAATATGAACGTAAAACAATGTAAACACTCTTGTATTCTGAGGAAATGATGTAGTGAGCATTCGAATACGTTTCCGGTTGCATCATGTGGTGTCAGATTATCTTTCAATAAATAGTCCTGAAAAGGACTGAGCAAAAGCTCAAAAAAAAATTCTTTAAAAACATGTGGGTTATAAAACATATATAAAAAAATCATAAGTAAATAACAGAGGATCGACTCAACCTACTGCAAAACTGAGCCAGAGTAATACTTGTATTTTGCTAGAATATTATATTTAACTAAAATAAAATGGTCTACATGGATCATAAAATAATAGATGAAACTCTTTGGTATTTGACCAAATTTTTCACCACAACAAGAAAAAATAATACATTATCTTACAAATCATTCATATTCCAATTCAAATGGGGAATACAGGTTCACCCGCAAAGTGATCTTCAACAGCAGCTTCGAAAAACGGTAAGGTGTAAACCACTTCAGAAAACAATGGCCAAATGTGCAATTTACTGTATGAACTGAGATATTTGCGGTGGTTTTATTTTCGGGAATTTCGCAGTGGCCTGGCGAAAAATTCCACTCTGTATGATACATGATATGTGTACAAACACTGTCAAAATCATTATGAAAGCAACACGCCAATGTGTCGAACTGGTGCGAAATTGGGACAATATCTGTATGCTAAACCATTGGCTTAAACACTAACTTATAAACAAAGATTGTCTTGACTCACTTGTGTCTAATGCACCTTCCTAATGCCTGGTTGAGAGCCCTGTATGCCTGGACCTCATACCATTCACTGCCTGACAGGAGCCCTCTAGAGGCAGCGTACTGGTCATTGTAATGACGTTTAGCCTCCACCTGAGCATCGCGCACGTTGGGGTATGGAATGCCAACCTGATAGAAATGATGTTGAGGTAAGTTAGATTGGAGTTCAGAAACTGACAAGTCAAAATCTCAGCTTGTCATCTATACACAGTGTCTTCTTAATTGACTCATGATTGGTCAACGGCAGCAACCAATCACGACGCTAGGAACATGCAACTGATCGCTCCGGGCCTCTCCCGAGGCAATATAAGGCGCACGCAGCGTAGTCTATCTTCATATAGTCTGATGAAGGCTAGCAGTATATAGCAGCCGAAACATCACTATACTAACGTTCTACGTTTGCACATCGTGAGACAACTGATCAACTCTCTTCAATTATTCAAATAATTATGGTTTATAAAAATAAAAATCTGAAAAAGGGAAAATCATTTCTGGCTGATTCTAGTCAGCAATTACGCATTTTGAAGTATTCCCCGCAGCTCCGTAAGACAAAAAGATAAGAATAAGAATTGATCTTACAATCATACCTAAAATGCATACCATTCAATTTGTTGATTGTCTAATAAACATATTTTCTTGATCAAAATATTTTTAGACCTTATGTCTTATCGAAAACAAATTACATTTCACTCCCAGAATATTTCTACTTGCAAAAAAAAACAGGCATTGCCAATAAAGTATTGTGTCTACCTCCTTTTTTCAAGAAACAAAGGGGAAAAAATAGATGAGTGAGTGGAATGGAATGCATTTCATCTTATCTTTAGTAAAAACATGCCTCAAATATCATTTAAATAATCTTACGGTGATAACTGCTCGGGCATTGTTATCAGCAAAATCCATGCCTTCACTAATTTTCCCTCGACAGACAGCAAACATCAGGACTCCTGTGATTCGCTGATTCTCAAGTCCTGTGAAGATGATAACCAATAGAACATTGTGTTATAAAAAAATTCTGAAAAAAATTAAAAAGTGGGAAATTCACGCCAAAATGATGGAGTACAACAATAGAGTGTTGTTTGCTCATATCAATATATAACCGTAGACATTAGATTTGATTGTGGAAGTGGTTCTTTCCAGAAGATTTGGTTAGATTGTTCATACTTGGGCAATTCACTATCTGATAAATACAATGTCATGTACATATACTTGAATTTCATATTTCTACTGCATAAAATTGTAGTTTTTCAAGATGTAAGATTTTGCAACAGACAAACCCCCTGTCCATCCAGCCAGCCCAAATCATGCTAATTCCTACATGCCCCCTTCATATGTTTTCCAAGGGAAGGATAACAAAATTTCATGTGAAATGCACATTTGCAAAATACCACGGAGGCCTACTAGGTACTTACCACAAAGCAGAATGCCTTAAAGCTTTTTAAAACTAAATTTAAACCTCACTAATTTAATGAATAATCACAGCAGTTTCTTGCTTATTGTACAGAATGAACAGATGCTCAAGACAAGTATATTTGGAACTCATTCAATTCTGGTTGGGGAGAAGACAATGTGGATTATTTTCTTGCCCATGCAAATTGTCTTCATGAATTTGAACCCAAACCTTGAGTGTATCAGACTAGGGACTTAAAAACTAGACCATCAAATCTACATAACTGAACCTGAAAGAAAAAAAGTCTCACCATTTTCTTCACAGAGTTTGATGGTCTCATAGAACTCCCTGAGTTGCTCATCAAAGATGGACTTGTCTCCTCCTCTTGCTTCACACATCACTGACTTCAGAGACTCCAGCTGGTCGTACAACCCAGTTGACTGGTTTAGGAAAAGGTCAAAAGGAGGGAATATGATCTCTAGGTTGCTTAGATTTCATCATACATTAATCTACAGTATAAAATGATTTGATTCAGCTGTTTAACTTTGTACATCCCAATTTCTCATGTCATGCATGTTCCATATTCTATCATATAAACCAATCTTTTCTCGGGTGACCTGCCATTACAAAAAACCTATCAAACATAAAAAAGAGCAACATCACAGTCATCATCAACATCACCATCACCATCACCATCACCATCTTCATCACCATCACCATCTTCATCATCATCACCATCACCATCATCATCATCATCATCATCATCACCATCACCATCATCATCATCATCATCATCACCATCACCATCACCATCACCATCTTCATCATCATCACCATCACCATCATCATCATCATCATCATCATCATCATCATCATCATCATCACCATCACCATCATCATCATCATCATCATCCTCATCATCATCATCCTCATCACCATCATCATCATCATCATCATCATCATCATCATCATCATCAACATCATCTCTAACCTTCCATCTCTCCATGAGTTTGTTCATCATACTGTAGGATGACACAAAGCACAGCACTCCATATGGAATCGCTCTGCAAACATCCAACACCACTCGACCCAGATCATCTTGGAATGCAAATGTCTAAAAAACATTAGAGAGAAAAAATAAAGTGAAATAAAGAGAAAAAGTTCATTAATGTTGAATATCTTGCATCATGTCATCATTTGTCAGCATGTGGGCAGTTTTACGAAAGTGTCGTGGCTGTAACATCCATTTCTTGAATAATTCTAACAGGCTTCAAGAAATTGACTTATGAGACATGATGCCTTCGTGAGATTGCCAATGTATAAAGAACTATGTATTAACAATAAAACCTGTCAATCTAATCTTCAAGACACTATTTTCTATCAGATATATACTTTCACTAATCAGAGTAATTTTGACACTGACCTATCACAACTAGTCATTTCATATCATTTTTCACCAAAAGCACCAATCCACTCACTCAAATTCAATCCTGTCAAATTCATTGAACTAATGAACGGAAAAAAATAAAAGAGGATTTGCATTTTTTCATTACTTATATGTGCACATTAAAATTCTCATTAAAATTCACAGTTCAATGCTCTACTATCAAAGAATTCTGATGAAACATAACTTCAAATAAATGATACTGAAGAGAATAATTTTGATAAATCATGATTTTACAGTGGATCATAACAGTTACTTCAATCATAAGTTCTCACCTCTGCGTTGCGGTAGCTGGCATTCAGAGAGTGACCATTGGGACCAAAGGCCAGAGACGACACCCAAACCTATAATAAGAGATGGAGAAACAACCAAAATGGCAGAGAATTATTTAAGTTAGGAGGCAAAGATACATTGACGTCATTGTGTAATTGCTCTCAAATCAGACTGTTTATCTTACATAATATCGCAATTCAGCAAAGATGGATCTTTGACAAGATTTGAATTGAATGCACACAAAAATCAGGGCATAATCATATGAGCAAACTTTCATGGAATGTTATAACTTTTTTGGATGCTTTCTTCTTTTTTGTTCTACCGTCCAAGCATTTTTTTAATTATTCTCAAATATTCCTAATTGTGCAATAGGGAATACTCTCAAATTCTTATTCAGGAAAATTCTAAAATTCAAATTGCTTCTTTGTCCAGCATGTACTACTTTTTTTAATTTATCCCTTCAATTGTAGAGTCTTGAATATTCCAGCATATTTATGAATTGACTTTGGCTGGGGTATTACAAATATGATTCGCAAAATATGTTGCTGGGTTTTCTTTCTTTTTAATGAAATATTATGAAGAAACAAATCATCTGTATACCTGTGATTTATTGATGACATGATTGGCTTCGAGCTGGATGGGGAAGTTCACTCCTAATTCAGATTGAAATGAGCTCATGGGAGAGAGGGTTCCCGATATCAGGACGATAGTCCAAACAATTTCATAAAAACCTTTGATGTTTTTGTGCATCGTTTTGAAAAAAAACACAAATCAGCTGTATACCTGAGACTTATTGATAACATGATTGGCTTCAAGCTGGATGGGGAAGTTCACTCCTAATTCAGATTGAAAGGAGCTCATGGGAGAGAGGGTTCCCGATATCAGGACGATAGTCCAAACAATTTCATAAAAACCTTTGATGTTTTTGTGCATCGTTTTGAAAAAAAAACACAAATCAGCTGTATACCTGAGACTTATTGATAACATGATTGGCTTCGAGCTGGATGGGGAAGTTCACTCCTAATTCAGATTGAAAGGAGCTCATTGGAGACAGGGTTCCAGATGTAAGGATGATAGTCCGAACGGAATTCCCGAAGTCTGTGAAAGCCTGTTAAGATAAAAAATGAAGGGTTACCAAGAAATATTGTATTGAATTTTAGCACTCATTCAAAAATTGTTTTGGGGAAAATCAACATTTCTAAATGAATGCATTTTCATATAGCCCAGTGGTCCTGTAACATAAAGGTTGTTGAATTATCACTTATAAAAATGGCCAATCAAAATCTTTGTTGTATGTTTATTTTGTTAAATCGACTGACCATGAACCTATAAGGACTGCTCTTTTCAAATTAGTGATTAACAGCAAATCTTTATTTCACATTAAGCGGGTCTAGCTCTGCTTTATAGCTTTATCTTCTGAACCAGCCCCTGAACTCAACTTTTGTTATTTAATACGTTCCTACCAGGTCCTCATATAAATCTTTTTTGTGAAGTGCAGAAAGTTGTGCATGAATACATTGCTTGAAGAAATAAGTGTCATTTTAGACTCTATACAATAGAAAGAAGAAATATTTTTTCACCTTCAGCGCTGGTATCATGTCACATAAAGTTATTTAAATTTCTAAACCTAGGTACAGTATATTCACATAATTAAATCAATTTAGAGGGACAAGATCCTTACCACTGCTGGGTTCAAGCACCAGAAGTTCAATGAAAGTGTCCAAACAGCTTCTCTGCCTGAAGAAATATTAAAGTATATATAAAATTGAGAATGCATTCATTATATGTGCAGAATGCGTAATCGGGATGTCTGAAAATACACATAATTGGTGTTTTAGACGAAAAATAAAAACAGGCTAAAAGTCAGATGAGCTGCAGTTCTTCTCAAGAATTAATTAATTTGGCTTTCGTAATATTCTTTAATTTGATTAAAATATTATTTTCCACATTTTTTCAAAGTTTTTTTCATTTACAATTAAAGCATCCTAAACAATCAGTTATTATCAACTGTACATATTTTGATGTGTTGTCAAACTTCAATTATATGAATTTCAAATTGAATGCTCAACGTACAACTGGAAAATGAATAGTAACAGAATATCAGGACTGCAAAGTGTCTAGCAGCAATACAAAAAGCAGTCACTAAAAGTTTGGTCTCAAATTTTCCAAGTATAGAAGGAAAATCCCAACTTTAATGGAACAAAACTAATAGTTTTATACTTACTTCTTCTCCTTTGAATCCACCTATTGTTCTGAAAAAAAAAGAAAGAAATATCATAAACAAGAAGTACTTTGAATTTTGTGTGAAGTATATTGAATGACTCTGTCTATTCCTACTTCTCTTACAAAAGCAAATAATACAAAAAAGATATTTATTTTGGCTGTACAGTAGCAAACTACAACTACACTTTTTTTATGAGAGCAACTGTTAAAAAAATAATCATCCAGTCTTGCTAAATATCAGATCTTCTTGTGTAAAAACTGCATGATAACATTTATGGATAACATTCATATTTAGTATATTTCCATGACCTCAATAAAATAACATAACATTATAGCGCATAAACGATTTTAATATATTCTACTGCGCTTTTTAGAGTTCTTATCCGTTAGGTCAGGGACATGGACATTCTACTGAATGAATGGCATGTACATGTTTCTGAGTAAAATATGTTGTAATGCTAAAATTTGATGTTCAAAAGGTGTGTTTTTGGTTTTTGATCGGAAGATGTCCAGTGAAGATGAATTTTTGTAAATGAAATAAAATGACAAGACAAGAATCTAGCGAGAAGGGATAAATACTTACTGTGTCAGGAAACTGATTTCTTGCTTTCGTCTTCAGTAATGCAATCCTGATATGAGAGATATGAAAATAAACAAAACTAAATTGTAAACTTTAAAAGTTAAATATAACATGTTTGATATTGGTCAATGAATCAGGTTTAAAACTATTATTGTAAGTTACCACATTATGAAATGATCTCTGCAAACTTTGGTAGTTTATTTATTGACATATAAATTTTGTCCAATCATCAATCCTCACATATTCACACAGGGCCAACATAAAAACTGTACTATGCAATTCTAAACTATATACAATTCAAATAGTGTAATGATTTCTCTTTCACTAAATTAATATCATTACCAATTACATGATCCACCCCTATCCAATATATATCAGGTAAAGGATAGATGCAAATCAATGGGGCTGAACGGACACAGATGACAACGTCCTCTACACTTTGATGCCTTATAAAACCTCCCTCCACCCCACCATTATTTAGTGCTTGTCAACACAGTGACGGTCAGTTCTTACCCCATCCCTCTCAGGAAATAAGTTTCTTCTTCTTTTTTTTTGCCTGTCAAACCGTTGACAAGAATTTCATCTATGGCTGACTGGCAAAAGCTGAGGCCTGTAACTTAAAAGAGTTTACGAGCAATTGAAAAAGTTTATAATAATAATAACACTTATATGGTTTTCCATAGACTTATGATTTATTGATTTGATATTTATCTTTCCATTTCATTAAAGGGACTCACTTATAATCTTTGGTGAACTTCATGTCTTCTTTGAAGAGGAAGTTGAAGATGACAAAGAGGCCATTGAGCAGACCTGCGGAGGCGGCGCCAAGGGTCGGGCCCATCTCTTTGATCCCTCTCTCATCCTCTTCCTCCATCAAGGCTGAGAGGTGATGCTGTAATACAAGAAAATATATTGTTAATAATGATGATCTCGAAGTGTATGAATTGCCAAGGTGTTAATGGATACCTGGCAGAGTTATAATCCTTGAAATAATAATAATAATACATAACATTTATTAGGCACTTAAAACGAAACGGATGTTTTTAATCGCACTGTGTATATCACTTGCACTGTAAAGCTCGGGTTATTATGCTACATTGTAGAACACTGAGGGATAACTGATAAACTTAATGTAGGGTTCTAAAATGAACATATAATCATAATCATTATTATTGATCGTGTAGGAAAATCTTTGATAGATTCATTCTAAATCATTCACCACCTCACACGCCACCTATAAACCCGTCTCGCGCCTCTTAGGATATCTTTAATAATTTACTTTTTTGTATTCTAAGATATGTATTCTGTTAACTTTATATTAACTACTCATTTATTTATCTAATGTATGTACTTGTGTTTGTATTATTATTCTATATGCTTTGCATGCATTATGTTTTCTGTGTTATGTATCATATTTTGTATTAGTACTTTATGTTTTGGCAGGACTCCCTTTCCAAAGCAGGCCATGTGGCTTGAACGAGACTACCCTGTCTTTAACAGAAAACTTGATTTAAAAAAAAGATAAATACATAGATACATATTATCCACTGAAATTCTCTGAAAAATCATTGGGATAACAGTTCTAATTCTCCATTGGTGAAATGAAATGTATGAAATATTTTCTATCATTACCCTCAGAGTAGCAAGTGTACCAGGGGAGATCCCCATGTTGGCCAGTGCTGCAACCATCTCAGGCCCTGTCCACATCCTTGAAGCACGATCAAAATCATTCTGTTTCAGAGTGCTGGAGAAGTC
>BQKZ01010447.1:2933-19149 GCA_036244855.1 Temnopleurus reevesii | reverse complement strand
CATCATCATCATCATCATCATCATCATCATCATCGTCGTCACCACCACCAACATTATTATTATCACAGCCATAATCATTGCCATCATGGAAATCTTTAACGTCATCATTTTCGTCGTCATCATCATTATCATCATCATCATCATCATCATCATCATCATCATCATCATCATCACCATCATCATTATGGTTGGCCAATCATTATGGTTGGTCAATCATTTTCGTCATTATCATTATAATGATTATTGTCAAACATGAATGATCCGGAGGAAAGTGATCATTAGATGATGAAAAAGAGGAGAGAAATGGTTGAGATGGTGATGGGTGATGATGATGATGATGAGGACGATAATGATGATACTGATGGTGATGGCGAAGAAAAAATGATAAAGATGGGGATCTTGGAGCAAAGGTTCTTCGAAAACAACTGACCGATTCTGCGAGGACATGTTGAGAACTGATGCTATCAATGATGAAGATGCTGTTGTTGCTACTGTTACTGCTTCAGCTGCTGATGCTGATGATGATGGAAATGATTGATAATGACTGGGTTCAATGATGACGATTATCAGGGGAATGGTAGTGGTGAGGATGATAATGTTTTGAATGGTAATGACGACGATTCCAGCAAGGCATTACTAGCTTCTTCATGCGCCGATCACTCAGAGGCCGGGAAGCAACACGACTCAACACGACTCTTTGTTAATTCACAGTTAATTGCCTCAGAACAAAAAGTCGTGTTGAATCGTGTTGCTTCCGGGGCCCTATGTGACCGGGGCATTACCAACTTACTAAAAATCTTCATATCTTATTTTCCAGGTACGTGTTGGTAACTGGCTGTGACACTGGATTCGGCAACCTCGTTACCCGCCAGTTAGACCAGAGAGGCGTTCACGTGTTTGCCGCGTGTCTCACGGCCAAAGGTCAAAAGGAGATCGAGTCGAAGACATCGGAAAGGGTCATGACACTTCGGCTAGATGTCACCAATCATGAGAGCGTCTTGGCCGCATTAGATTTCATCAAAAGTAAACTACCAAAAGACAAAGGTTAGTATTATCAAGGTGTCACCTCCGCGACGTCGCCATGTTCTAAGAACACAAACAATAAACCTACGGATGTTCATAATATATCTTATTTCTTGGTGGTAATTTCTGCACCCGAGCTATCAGCTGAATCTAACTTGATTCTCGGCATTTCCTTCGCCACTCGTCTGTATGCAAATGGCGGCGAGCAATTGTACGTTCAGGAGAGCCCTCTAATACTTCCTACCTGGGCGATGTTTCACAAAGTTTAGGAAGACTTTAAGAATGACTGGTATAAGTTATTATGCTGAATGATCGAGAATCTGATGCTATTGCACTCAGATCATTGACGCCCTCCAGTCTTTCTTAAAGCCGTTCGCAACTTTAAGAACGATTTAATGAAAGATCACCCAGACCACGATAATAAGAATAATGGTGACTGCCTTCACACGCCCATCTTTATGACTGGGGCCTAATCAGTTGTGTATATCTTCCTTCCAAGGACTATGGGGTCTGGTGAACAATGCCGGAATCGCCGAATACCACGGGCTCATAGATTGGTGTACGAAGGCCACATACGAGCGTCTTCTCGGTGTCAATCTCCTCGGCGTCATCGATGTGACGATCACGTTTCTCCCTCTGCTCAAGAAAGCCCGTGGTCGTGTCGTCAACATAGCCAGCGCCCTCTCTCGGGTGGCCCTTGGGTCCGGCGGATATGCGGAGTCGAAGTATGGCATTCAGGCATTCTCGGATACTCTCAGGTAATGATAATGATAATAATAATAATTAGTATTTACTCAGATTTACCCAGAGTAGACTTTGCAGTTCGACAAATAGTTTTGCACCAATGCCTTCTCAGAAACTGGAAGCTTAGTTATATGATAATGATGATGATGATATTTCTTCTTTACCCAGGATAGACAATACGATTATGGCAAGTTGTAATGTGACAACCAGGAATTCTCAGATACTCTTAGGTAATAATGATATTTGTTTACCCAGGGTAAACACTTATGACTGGCCGAGTCAAACCAGCATACTCAGAGGATCTATGGTAATAACGCTTTACTCAGGTAGCTAATTCGAATATGCCAAGTCGAAATATGACATCCGGGCTATCTCATATACTATAAGATAAAAACTATTATATAGTTATTGTAACCAGGGTAGACAATACAAAATCGAAGTATGGTGTCCAGGCATGCTCAGATAATGATGATAATAATATTTCTTATTCACTAGTGCTTTCGGAATGATTTTTTTTTTGGGGTGGCAAATTAATTATTGTCGATGAAAAGCTGACTACTCAAAGATTTGTTTGCACCAAATTATCCCATTGTGACTGCAACACAGTTACACTGGATTTGTAGAAAAAGAAATTGGTTGATTTTTTGTATATTTTATTTTTCATATTTCAGAAGAGAAAGTCACATGATGGACTATGGCATCAAAGTTGCCATTTTGGAGCCAGGATTCTTCGGGACTCAGCTGACTGATTCTGCGAGGACAAGGGCAGGGATCATGAAGACTTGGGAAGGACTGCCGAAAGAGAAACAAGCAGAGTATGATCCAGAATTACCCGATAAATGTAAGGAGTAAGATGGTGGTGATAATGATGATGATGATCAGATGATGATGATGATGATGGTGTTGATGATGATGATAATGATGATGATGGTGTTGGTGATGATGATGATGATGATAATGATGTAGTAATGATGTTGATGATGATGATGATCTTGATGATAGTGATGATGGTGGTGGTGATGATGATGATGATGATGATAATGTTGATATGATGATGATGATGATGATGATGATGATGACGCGACGATGGTGGTGATGATATTGATGACAATGGTAATGGTAATGACGACGATGATGTTGATGACGAGTGTGATGATTTACCGTGATGATAATAGTGATGGTGGTAACGGTGATAACAATGATGACAGAGTAGTGTTCATGTTATTACTGAAGCGGGTCGATCATTATAAAGATAATGTTGTTGATGATGACGATGGCGATTGTGATGACGATGTGGAAAAAGTGGTGTCATAATTTCTCCTATATCAATTCCCATTCCATAAATGAATACTCTCACTCCTAATTCATTTCCTCTCCCCTTCTCTCCAGTGGCCAACGCAACAACCAACTTCATGAAGTTCGTCACCTCCCCTAACCTGACCATCGTAACCAATGCGATGATGCACGGGCTACTAGCCCGGTGGCCGAGGACAAGATATACATGTGGTCTCGACATGACTCTTATCTTCAACCCGCTATCCTGGGCTCCAACTTGGTTCACAGATTTCATCCTTCTTAGGACTGTGAGGAAGAATGAAGAAGCACAAGCAGCCAGTTAATAATCATTTTCATACAATACGATTTTATTATGTAAAAAAAATCAAATCAAGCTGTCTCCTGGGCCCCTACTTGGTCTACTGATTTTATCCTACTGAGGATTGCGAGGAAGAATGAAAAACCGCAAACCAGTTAGTATATAGTTCAGATCCTAAACGATTTTTTTTAGAGGGGTTTAGTAATTTTCTTTCCCTTGCTACCAGACCGAAAGAGGGCGCGACCCCAGGAATTCACGGGTGACACCCAGAATTCTCGTTTTCTGTATGAAGATCACGTCATCTATCGGTTACGCTCATAATGGGGTAGTCTACTGGGTGCAGAGAATTTAAATTATGAGACCATAGAGAATATGAACGAGTTGATATATTACTTAAGTTTACTCTCTGAGGAAACTTTAGGTTTGTAATCTTTTTTGGTTCTTGATGTGGCAATGTTTTGATATAATTTATGACGCCACTTTTAGGACATTTTTTTTTATCCCGTATCCTAACTTCATTTCACCAGGCGGTTTAGCCAGTCGAAAGGTATTATATCACCTTTCTTGTCAGATCGAATTATGGCATGTTTAGCTTTACCTGGAGTGAAATACGTTAATTGGAAAACACTCCACAAATTAATAATCCTTTTCGAGTGGCGGGACCGATTTGATGACATAAAGGATTCATTCGTCTACTTTTTAAAAAATGTTGTGAAAATGTCCAGTTTGCTTGGGGCATTTCTTAATGTGATTTTACATTTTCTCCTCATGTAAACGCACTTTTCTGAAATACCGTGTGTCTCAAAAAAACCGTAACACTTTTGAAATGGTTGCCAAATTGAGCATATGTAGTTTTATGAAAAATTGTCGATATGTATAGAAAGCTGAAGGGTCGACCTTTCTTATGATATGAAAAATTGGAAAAAAGAATCATGCGTCGATGAACAGTGCTCACTTAAGTTAGAGATAAGAAAATGTGCCTGCGCAGGATTTTCCTTCCAAATTTGAACAGGTAAGTTACCTGAAGCTTTCAAAAAGATCGATATGAGATATTCAGGATCAATGGAACAACAGGGTAATACCATTCCTTTTCTCTGTTATTTATCTATCCCGAAACATCACCGCCCCCCCCCCCCCCCCCCTCACACACACTTCCACTCCCATTTTATTGTACCGTACCGGGTATAACAAAAAAGTTAAACTTTTTTAAGATGCGTCATGCTTCTTTTATTTTTTTTCTTATTTACAACTGCTTTGTTCATCTTAAATTGAAAGATCTGACAAAAGTAATCAGTCCATAGTCCACATGGTTATCTTTTCTTCTTGACTGAATATCATGGCTTTCAAAGTATCGATTGAGTAAGGGTACCAGTAAAGATAAAAGTCTTTCACATTAATGATCGACATGTCCATCTTTTCTCTAGCTCGATACACGATCTTGCCCATTTCAGCATGTCCAGAACAGCTCTCCTGACCTGACTGTCATTTTGTTCTGATTCATTTCCCGACTGACATGTACCATATACATGTATTTACCATGAATACCCTGCTTCTTGTGATTTACAGAACAGTATTTGTTCATTTTTACGGTTATTACAAGTGTTACTTGGATTGAAATATATGGTCGGCTCATAAGCTGGGGCTGAATTCAGCTCATGTACTATGTTTTGGGATGTTAATGTAAGCCCCACATTACATAGTTTCCCCGACTGAACATGATTCAATACGGCTCTTGTTCAGTTTAAGGAGGAATCCAGGCCAAAAATCCCTTGCTTTTATCCAAAGTGCAAAAATCAGACAAACAGATCAAAAAAAGTTTGAGCGAAACGGACAACAAATAAGAAAGTTATGAATATTTGAAAAATATCTTAAGATTTTCAAAATAGTTATATTTTTGGCCAATTTGTAACTTTGGGTCACGTGACATGACGTGTTGATGACGCAGGTTCGTCACTTCTCTAGAGTGAGTGTATTATATCTCTTTGTTTTGTAATGTTCTGTTTAAATGCCATTGGGCGCAAAAATAGTTCCTTTTCTCGACGAATTCATCTCGTTGAATATATATTCTTGATTATACCTTCTGAAAGATTGTTAACGAAGAAAAGATAACAAAATTATATGAATAAATATGATTTTAATAAACAATATGTTTAATAAGAAATATGTAATTTGTGTTATATTTACGCTTGCACGAAAGCAAACTAATGTTTCCTAGTGTGAATTCTGGTAAAGGAATATTCTTTGGATTTACAATACTCAAAATGATAAATTCAACAAAAACAATATGATATAAAGAAAATGACTATTATAACATTAATTTTTCATATTTATGCAAACAATTTATAGCAAAATTGAAATCGATAAAACAAAATACGTCATTGAATTAGTGTTGACAATATTTAAATTCTCCTAATTAGAGCAACCCCTTATATGACTAAATCTTCTCTTTATTGATTGTTTATTAAAATCATATCTATTCCATAATTTATCATTTCATCTTTCATATAAAACTTTTTTTGAATATGTATATTTCTTGAACATAATTGTTTGATATGTATTGAACATTATCCATCAACAATATTCTCTAAAGTAACAAGGGATTAAAAAGCAATTATACATAATAAGCCCATCGTAGAGAAGTGACGCACCTACGTCATCACTATTTGATGTCACGTGATCCAAAGTTGCCAATTTGCTAAAAAATATAACTCTTTGATTTATTTTCAAACATCCTTCAAAAATTCGTAACTTTCTTATTTATTTTCCAATTTCGCTCAAACTTTTTTTGTTATGTTCGTCTAATTTTTGCGCCTTTAATCAAAGCAAGTTATTTTTGGCCTGGAGTAACCGTTTAACAGTTAACTGCCCCTGAACAAAGAGTAGTGCTGAATCGTGTTCAGTCGGGGCATAAACCCCCCGATTCAACACGACTCAACACGACTCTTTGTCAACATGACTCGCCTGAATAAACAACATCAAAGAATCGTATTGAGTTGTGTTGATTAGGGGCTATTTTACGTGACTGGGGCATTAAATAAAATTTGTACCGAGAGTAGATACTGAAATAAATCGTATTCACTTGATTCCAAATACTAGAACATTGTGTGATTGTGTAGTGTTTACATCAAGTTGCCTACGACAGACCAAAGATATACCAATACTGTGAGAAGGGACAAAGGACTGGGACAAAGTAAACAACTTCATTCGATCATTCACAATAGTTTAATGATCACAAAAGAAGGTCAAAGGTGAGACTCATGTTTAACATTTTACCAAATAAAGAGAAGGATTGAAATTGTGTTTGTGTCCACGTAGCTATTGTTGCTTGAATGGAGGTTATTCACATGGTCTCGGGCCTTTGTCCATTCTGCTCACAGTGCATAGACCAGGCGCGCAACTAGGGGGGGGGGGCGGCTAGGGGGCGCCAAAAATTTGTTGACTAAATGCGCTTATAAGGGGGCGCCAAAGGGGCAGGGGCGGCAAAATTTGTGCTCAGCCCCCCGGGGGCGCCAAAGGGGAGGTAAGGAAATTTTTTATTTTGGTTGTCAGCTTAGCGGGGAGGGGCGGGGGCGCCAAATTTGGGCTCAGCCCCCCGGGTATGAAAATCCTGGGTGCGCGCCTGTAGACTGAATAAGGATGAAAACGAATCCCTTTATTAGAGGTTCAGTGATGCCAATAGAAGTGTGACAATTACTCATGTATGCCAGGAACATGCGTCTCCAACAAAATAGTTATTGAGATGAGTAAATAATTAAGTATAAAGATAATAATAATAATAATAATAATAATATATAACATGACATTTATATTTCTAAGCGTACAGTATTCTGATTACGAAAAGATTAATACCTGGTAAATAGCATTAGATTTACTCGGAACGTCGTGTTTTTTGCTTTTGCTCAGTCCTTTTCAGGACCATTTTTTGAAAGATATCCCTACACTTCATGGTTGAACCGCAAATATTCTTCAAAAAGATAACTGATTTCTATTTTTCATTCTACTTCTTAGATCCTCAACAAATTTGAAATGACAGACTAAACACGGAAAATAATTATTGATGAGATTGCATTTATTTACAAATTATATCATACACCAGCAGATTCACTTCGCTAAATTACATTATGACAATAAATTCTCCTAAAGGGAGTAAAATATCCATGAATTGTGTGAATGTCTGATTACTGGGCTAATATTAATCACTTTTACTGTCTGATCATTCACACCTGCAAAGCAATCTAAGTCAATAACCTCCATAAGATTGCTGCGAAATCAAACCAAAAGACAAGATGTTGAAATCATTAAAGCACATGACAGGATGTGTATAATTCCTGTCCATGTTGTTATCACATTTGCAACAAATGGACAGTTACAGTTAATGGACAATATTTTAGCATTGATCTGTTTATACATGCGATGTAATTTTCATCCTGCATAGTTGAATCGCATGTGAGACCAATGAGATAGAAGAGAAAAAAATGGAGTCACAACTAACTTTCCTGTTGAACGTGCACATGATGCAGAGATGCCAACCATCCTGGATAAAAATTAAAGTGTGAATCACTAAAAAGTTGAATCAAATATTTTCTCATGAGACAGAAAGGATGATAAAAATAATCATACATAGTGTTTCTCATGAGGAAATATTCGGTTCAGTTGTTTGGTGATTGTTTGGTGATTCAAATTTTAACTTCTATCGTCATGCATATTCCTGAATGTTAGCATCTCTACATTATCGGGATCTCTATGCCCCTTAGTATTTTATCATATAAGTATGACCAATAAACACAGAGTACTTGCCCTTACTCAGGTCGTAAAAAAGACAGAAAACTCCCCTGTTGCAGAAAACTTGTTGATTGTTATTAATAATCATTAAGAAATTTGATTTTATGGGCCTTCACAGAAATTAGTATAAATTGAAATTATGCTTTGTACATATTTGGTGCAAATAAGAAGAGGAAGAGGAAACAACCCAGACACAGCTAGACTTTTTCCTTGAAAATCTGCATTGCAAAATCAGTTGCAACGTTTATTGCAACACAAGTTTGGTACATTATGCAATATCAGTGAACAGTTCAAGGGGAACATTATTACCATGCTGTCAATGGATGAAGAAATATGACATGTACAAACTAAAAATGTGGAGAAAAATCTGCAGATCCATAAAATTGTTGTACATTATCAAAGTCTCTGTGATATCTCATAATGCTGATCCTTGATTTGGTAACTTGGTTAGAATTTATGATGTCATTGCTGACAACTTTTTCTTTCATTCTGGACACAAAATTTCACATTTTCTTCTTTTTTCAGAGAAGTAGACAACATTATTGGTATTACATACCTTTATCAATTCTACTAGTATCTTTATAAAAAGAACCACATTGAATACTTATTTTCTCTCTTTTTGTCTTTTTTAAGAGATCCATTAAGAATATGTTCATGTCCAGAAGGAAAGTTGAGTTGTCCACTGGCCCAGCACAGATTCTGCCGAAGTAACCAACAAATTTCTATTTCCAATGCAAGTTGACAATCTATAACATTTTTGCACATTTTCCAGCAATGGAGAGCCAATTTGTAACATTGCATTTAATTAAAGACAATTGAACTTTCTAGTATTACCAATTTGAGAGAGAACATGTGATTGAATTTGCTCTAAAAATGCTGTCCTAAATGGGTTAATCACACAATGAATCAGTAACTAATGCATGAAATATCCACTCTTGTTATAATCACATTTTAATTCAGTTTTTATATCAATTATATTCTTATGATTGAGAAAAAAAAAGTAACATAATTCACAAAACAAGATCATCAAGTTATTTCAAGTAAAATCTTTTTTTACAATTCAAAATAATATTAATGTTAAATTACACTCCTGGAAGACAATCCCAAGACATAGTGATTAAATAACATGAATTATAATTCACAAGTTTACACTCCCATAGTGCACTTGATTTGTTGTTACTATACATAAAAAAACAAGGTCCTTGGGAATTTGTTCAATTGTATTTTGATATTACTTTATGTTTACTGTAATGACCCCTACCAAAAACAAATTGTTGTTTGGATGACCGATAATGACTTATTTAAAAAATAGATCTGAAAAAGTTTGTGTTTTTTTTTACAATTTTCTAAACAGATCTCATTTATACAATAAATACTTAGAAGAGAGGAAAAAAGATAATAAAACATCTGAAAATGACTTTTCATGTTATATATCTCATCTTTTCTATAATTTTACTTTTATTGCTTTTAATCTGAGTGAAAAAAAGAAAAAAAGTGTAGGTCGAGCCGTTTTCAGAGGGCTGTTCGTTCGAGGACATCCAAACAAATATTTGGTAGCCTAATGGAAATTTTTAATTTGAAAAAAAAATCAAGTAAAAAAAAATATATTTTTATGCTTAAAAGAAGAGTATATCCCAAAATTATTTTTGTCCAACAGGTGTAGAAAAATCAGATAAGCAGTGGAAAAATCGAACAACAAATAAGAAAGTTATGAATGTTTTAATATTCACACAAATGTGTAACTAATAACATCACCGGTGCAAAACTGACTAATTATCATATTCATATCAATATTGTAAAAAAATGTTATTACTTCTCCGGTCTTCTTTAAACTTTTTTGTTTTGTTCTGTTCACTAATTTTCTCTGCTCCTGTTAGAAAATTATTATTTTGGGGTAGACTCTTCTTATAAATACTTAACATAATATAACTTGGACCTCTTTGTAACAGATTTCCATGCTACGTTTACCTTTCGGAGATAGATAAATTAAAAAAAATTGAGTTGTGTGACAAACTTGTGCAGCTGTATTTGCCTTTCATAACATTGGGATAACTAACATGATACAAAAATATATTCATGTACAGTACAAGAGCACTGAACAGAAGATGCAAAATTTGCCCCAAAAAGGCAAAATTTCCCCATCAACACATTCTGCTCAGTGTAAAAGATGATAATAATAATAATAATAATTAGATAATTTATATAGCGCAGATACTATATGGATATACTCTACTGCGCTGTGATGTTAGGGTCTGTGGATATTGTTACTAAAATAATGCATCGCTTTCGCCTCGATTTATGTGATCTATTTTAAAGGCGGGGCGACATGACGTTCAGAGGGTGTGGTCTGGCCATGGCCATTTTGATTACAAAGATTGGCAAACAGAAAAATTACGGCATTTTTAACCTGGAATAGTGGGCGAACAAGTTATATTTCGCTAGCTCGCAGCTCGGCAATCTCATATGCGTTTCGCACATTTTTTTAGAAAAACTTAAGATGAAGAGGGGAGGAATAAAAAATACACGCGAGCGACAACAAGGGATCGGATATTCGTACGAAGTGTTCCGAGTGTCTGAGCTTGGCAAGGTGCATAATCAAGGAATTTTTCAAATATTGTTGTTGCCAATACGCAAAACGCCATCCGGAAGTTATGTCGATCATGACGGACTGACTTTAAAAATAATTTCAGATGACAAGAAAAAAATTACTCATACCCACTTCACATTACTTTACATGTATTTATGCATCTCAAGAAACCTTTTCCATTTCTGCTACATATATGTGATTCTGGGCCCTGTAACATAAAGGTTTGCGATTAATTGCTAATCTGATAGCGATTAATTGCTAATCTGATAGTGATTGATATCAATCGCAAGTCTATGGCAAATCATGTACTAAAGTTTGCAATCGATCGCAAAATCAAATAGCGATTAATCGCAAACCTTTATGTTACGGGGCCCTGTTGTGAATTGTATCCAACACAAATCGATTATCATACAATGGTTATCACACAATGAGTACTCACAACGGTACAACAATTCAACATACAGTCAACTCTGCCCATGTCGAACTTGTCAAAATCGTATAATTGCGTAAGTAGACGAGATTTTATGGCACAAATCATACAAAACCAGTGTTATTAAAAGTCAAATTTCTCATAAATCGAACAGAATGTTGTGGTCCCAACAGATTTGACTTAGGCAGAAATACCTGTATTTTTATATCCCCATGACATGCCTATAGAAACTATCGAAGAATGCTGTAGTGATATGTTGATCTAAAAAAGGATATGTATATTGCATTCAAATTATNCGAACAGAATGTTGTGGTCCCAACAGATTTGACTTAGGCAGAAATACCTGTATTTTTATATCCCCATGACATGCCTATAGAAACTATCGAAGAATGCTGTAGTGATATGTTGATCTAAAAAAGGATATGTATATTGCATTCAAATTATGGAAAATGTGATAATATCAAGCAAAACAAACAAACAAACAAAAACAAAAGAACTGAAATAAAGACCAAAGTTGTTGACTCAAAGTCAGCATTCTGTGATGCCAGAAAACTGTAAAAGGGGAGCAATTGGTATGTCAATCAAATGTTATTTCTGAATAGTGAGATGAAAACCCAATAAATATATGGAAACCATGTACAAATAAAAGAACAGACTACGATGTATAACATTAATCCCTACTATGGATGAGAATTTCTTTTTTTTTTCTAAATTCACCCCAAATAGAGATCTATTTTTTGCTATGGGTATAACACCTTCGACAACTCTGTAATGTCCATTAACCCACTGACTACGGGAACCAGATAGTCCCTACACAAAGTCTATGGAAATTGCAGAATTCAGTGGTGAACAGGTTAAGAGCAATCCGCCTGGCATGTGACAAATCACTTGTGGCAATATCATTCAATGATGTACACAACAAAACTTTACCAGTACATGGTCAAAACATGTGATTTGTATCCCCTATGGCCATCGCACACTACACGGTTTTTAGAGTGTGAGCAGGGGAGTTAGACCATGCCTCATCTTCAGAAATGCAATACAATGTTACAATCTTGTGCCGAGAACCTGGCACTGGTGAATGCTGCGGTTCTTTCATGCGCAAGAAATTGGGAAAATGGTTGTGTGATGACGCGAGATGAGAGACTTGATAATTGAAATGTTTTGGTCAGCTCTTGTGTTATTTACATTCTACTAAGTTTTGATCTCTAAATAAATCTAAACCAGGGTTCTGAGCTGTGCAGCGGGCTTTCGTTTCAAGCAGTGGCTAATATTGATAAATGTTTCAAGAAAACATTCCAACCTCATCATAAAGAGCACTGATATATAACAAGCTCTCATTAAAATAATATGAATTTTAGGGCCCAGACTCTTTCTTTTCTACTGTATTTCATATTCTATTTCAGCCCTAAAATTACAAGGTTTCATTATAATGAGGTTTGACTGTACTTGCATCTCCAAACCTTTGGCTAAAACTGAAATCAAGTGAATTACACAACATCAATGGTCATGTGCAATATGCAACTGCGAATCTACAGACACATCAGTACATTTTTCTCTCTTTATCAAGACACCCTTCCAAAATCAACTTTGTTTGCTTAAGCTGAGTGATCTACATTCACTGTATATCTACTTTCATCAGATTTTTTAATCTACATTCATCAGAGTTTTCGGGGATGTTGTTCAAAAGTTGCAATTCATCGCAAGTTGCAATTAATCAAGATGTGCCAATCTCATTTATTGTTTCATGTGTGTCTTGCTAAATGCGGATACTGTGCGCAAATGAAAATGCACATTACAATTTGCAAAGTTGCAGTTGATTTTGAACAACACCCCCTAAGATAGTCTGGAACCATTTACAAATGACTTCCTGGCTGCTACCAAGACATATTGACAAATTTCACTGATAAATATACATGTACAAGTATCAAATAAGATCACGTAAACATGTATTAAACTGATTGAGATACAGACAATCTAGCGGCAGAGCAACTGTCTGCATTCTGCAGATTCCTCAATCGCATCAATCGATGACGTATCACAGATTCGGAAGGTGTCTTTAATAGTCTTTGAATCATTCCTAGGGATTCATCCAGAGGTTATTCTCGTCATACTACACAGCAGTCACTGCTGAAGGAACCCCACATAAGTTGTCTGGGATTGACCCAGGGGTTGTTCTGGTTATATAGACTGTAGTAACCGCTGCACGATCCCTAGATGTAGGAACTGATCATCCAGAGGCTTTTCTGGTCATATTAAACTGCAGTAACCGCTGCATGATCCCTGGTTGGCGCCACCCTGTTGAGTGCCCAGGCCGATCCCTCGTTGTCTTGTGTCGTTCTCCCATAATCCTGGCGTCTGGATGATCTGAAGAAGAACAAAGGATTTTCTTTAAAAAAGTGCAAATGTATGATGTCAGAAAAAAAGCAGATCCAACTTTGGTCTATGACTAGTAGAAATTTACTCCGCAAATCAGTAATTCTTAATGTCATATGCGATCGGCTCTTTAAAAAAAAATTTCAAATTTTCTCAATGTTCTCAAAATGGTCATATTCCTTGTTTTCCTTCGCCAAGAAATTCACCCACATTGTGCTGCACTCAACACAGGTGAGGTGAATGGGTACCTGGTAGGAATATATTCCTTGAGCGCCTCCTAAGTTGCTATTGCTACAGCCAGAGTAATAATATCACATTAATTGTAGAGCGCTTAGAGACTTTTAACAGAAGAAATTAGCGCTACATAAGAAATGCATATTATCATTATTATTAATTTCTACACCCTTGAATAACGTATGTTGAGGAAAATGGATTTCTACACGACATGCCCAAGGAACATTACATGAAATGTGAATTTCATATAGAATATGAATAGAGAGTTGATCACACATGATGTCATTAAAGGGGAACCAACGACTGGCATTGTAGTGTTCTTAATGAATGAAGAAAAATCAGATGAACAAGCTGTGACAATTTGAGCATCGGACAAAATCTGTTCAACAGTTATGAATTTTAAAATTCCCAAAATCATGACGATCCCTGCCGATGATGAGGATCCACGCGATTGGCAACATTGATGGATTCGGTAACGTCGAGTCGGACAACTCCTCATTCACTCTGTATAAAAGACTTCTTGTTTTCTACTTTTTTTCAGAAAAGTCAACAAAAACGTTTGTTTTCCGCTTGAGTATAGCATTCCTTTACTGATTTTGCATTTACATGTATTTTGAGAAGAAACTTGTTGTATCCTTTATCTATCCATTTCTAAAAATCCTATTGTACAAAGTGAATGATTAGTTGTCTGACATGACGTTACAGGTTCCGTCAATGTTGCAGATCGCATGGATCCCCATCAGCGATAGGGATCGTCATATCTCTGTGACTTTTTTTTGAAAATTCATAACTTTTAAACAGATTTTCCGATTTACCTCAACTTTTCAGTTTGTTCGTCTTATTTTTCTCCATTCAATGGAAATATGACAATTCCAGGGATGGATTCCTTTTTAGTGTTGCAAATCTTCAGAGTGAACAATAATTTACAAGAAAATGTAACACATATATCTTATAACATCTTTTTGCTCTTACTCTTTTCTCAATGCACTTTGAGCACTCCAGATAGTGGATTCGCTGACATATAAATAGCATTAGCATTATAATCATTACTATTATTTGTACTCCTTACCTTTTCAACTAATTCTTCAAAAGCGCACTGCACCCCATCTCTGGTCTTAGCACTGCACTCGATGAAGAGGCAAGAAAATTTCCTGGCGAACTTGAGACCCTGCTCACGAGATACTTCTCTCTTCTCCTAAAAAAAGAAGAAAATATGAATAAATAGTGATAAAAATAGTACCAATTCTTATACTGAGCTAACACTGAGAATGTTGGCTTACTCTTTTTTATAATAATGTATGCATGGTGGAAGATTATGCATTGATACCCGTGTACAGTGCTAGTCAGAATTCTTCACAACCTACATTACATTTTTATGATGGTCAGAACCGATAGATGTAGTCCAGTGAACCCAAAATGTGCATAATTTATGTACCCAGATGTCATGACATGCCGAATATCATGTTAGTCTGTCTGTATGTTTATATCTAACACTAAGGGTGTGTTGTTCAAAAGTTGCAATTGACTGTAAGTTACAGTTGATCAGAACGAGCCAATCAAATTCACTGTTACATGCGCGTCTTGTTAAATGTGCATACCACGCGCAAATGAAAATGCGCGTAACAATTTGCAGTTGATTTTGAACAACACCCCCTAAGACCCAGTACAAACCCAGCTTTCAAAGTGGCTTCCACTAAACAAGTTTTGAAAGCCGTTCGAATAGGTCAGTTATGTCCCAATTGAGATTACAGTCTAGCGATCTAGATTTCAAGTCCGCTTTGAGTCTAATTCACGCAAAGTGGCTCTGTTGCTATGACGATGGACAAACAGCTGGGTTCAAATACTTCCCGTACGTTCCTCACGTGAGTCCATTTCTTTGTTTCCGTAATGTCTCTGCATACCGCAGGAATAGCACTGTAGAATGCTTGACAGATTCAGGATGAAGTTGACAACCTAAGTCCGCTTCACAAACTTCTGGTTAAACTGGTTCCAAATCTACCCCGTGAAGTAGATTTCCAAACCATTTTGGAAGTCCACTTCTGTGACAAGTTACCCCATTCAGACCTGCCGTTAAACTAATTTCTATTAAACTTGTTTTCTTTGAAGTGGTGTAATAATACCCATTTTTTCACAGTCATAAATCCAAGTCATGAGAAGATAAATGGATAAATCTTTTATATACCTTATCGATCTTGTTTCCAACAAGCATCTTGATGATGTCTGCCTTAGTGGAGTAAGTTTCAAGCTCGTCCAACCATTGACCAAGCCGGTCAAAGGTCACTTGGCTGCTGACATCATACACTGTAAGAAAGAGTCAGAAGTTTAAAGTGAATATCGAGTGCTTGCAAAGAACTTCAATTTGGAAAAATGAATGATTAAAATAATCTTATGTTACAAACAAAGCACAACGTGACTTGTGTAGACAAGGGAAAACTAATATGATAAC
>BQKZ01010446.1:0-13702 GCA_036244855.1 Temnopleurus reevesii | reverse complement strand
TGGTGGTGATAGTGGTGATGGTGATGGTTATGGTGATGATTGTGGTGGTGTTGGTGGTAGTGGTGGTGGCGATGGTTATGGTGATGACGATGATTGTGGTGGTGGTGGAGGTCCTGGTTATGGTGGTGGTAGCGTTTATTGGGGAGATGGTGATGGTGCTGGTGCTGGTGCTGATGCTGATGCTGATGCTGATGCTGATGCTGATGATGATGATGATGATGATGATGATGATGATAATAGGGACGGTGATGGTGATGATGATATGGATGGTGTTGGTTATGATGGTGTTGGTGTTGTAAATGGCGATGGTGATGATCATGGTGGTGATGGTGGTGGTGGCGTTATTGGTGGTGGTGATGATGGTGATGGTGACGGTGATGGTGATGGTGATGGTGATGATGATGGTGGTGGTGATGATTGTGATGCTTGTGCTGGTGGTCATGGTAATGGTGATGGTGATGTTGATGTTGGTGGTGGTGGTGGTGGTGGTGATGGTGGTGATGGTGGTGCTGGTGATAGTGGTGATGGTGATCCTGGTGGTGGTGCTCGTGGTGCTCGTGATCGTGATGATGGTGTTCGTGTTGGCGATGGTGATGATGCTGTTGATGGTGATGGTGATGGCGATGGCGATGGCGATGGCGATGGCGATGGCGATGGTGATGATGGTGATGGTGATCCTGGTGATGATGCTTGTGATGGTGGTGGTGGGAGTGGTAGTGGTGATGGTGATGATGTGATGATGATGATTAGAATGGTGATAGTAATGATGTGATGTGGTGATGGTGATGGTGGTGCTGGTGCTGTCAATTGTGATGATGATGATGGTGATAATGAAGATGGTGAAGATGACAATGATGATAGCACTGGTGATGGTGATGATGATGACAATAATGATAAAGATGGTGATGGTGATGATGATGATGATGATGATGGTCATGACTACGATGACTATGATGATAGCGATGGTGATGACGATTTTTGACAGTGACAGAAATGTAGAGTACTTCATTGTACTTTTAATTTAATGCATTATAATTTCTTGATATATAGCTTTGATATTTTATGATTAAAATTGCATTAATAGTTCTGACCTGTTCTGACCCGGATTTTATTAGTTCTGACCTGTATTTTGCCAGTCGATCAGTCGTTATTCCTTATGACCCAAGAAAAAATTCCTTGCTTGTATAAATGGGAAGACATCACTATGAGCTGAAGGGACAAATGAATTGGAAAAACAAACAACTTTATCAAGAGCTTCATGATTACAAAAAACGAAAAGTTTCCCTGTTCATTCTCTCACTTGTGTTTTACACCTGTTTGACATTTCTCCACAGAACAAGAGGGAAGGATATTTTTTGTATATCTAGCTATTGCGAATGAATCAATGGAATTTGTTTATTTTGTCCAATATTCTTTGTCCCTTCTGCTCAAAGTACTCTGACAGGGACTGAATTTTTTTATAGGAATTTGCAGGGGAACAATAAATAGCTTTCAAGGAGAATTCTAGTGGAGCTAAATTTGGTCTTCATGTTGTAAGATTGCGGCTACAATTGGCTCTATAAATCACTCCCCCAGATGAATGTAGGGGCAGCTTTAGGAGAGCAATTGGCATTGAACCTTTAATTTTTCTTTCAGGTCCTCCAAACACAGTCCCTGATGAGGATATAGAGAAACTATATGGTGAGTTTTTCACATTTCCAATATATTTTAGAATGATTCTTGGAGCAAGTAAAATACTTACTTCTTCTCATAGTAGACAGCACCATTTTCATCGTTGTGAGTACTGTTCAAGCACAAGCAATAGTTCGGCTACTGCTAGGCATTTAGTGTGTAGAAGAAAATTTTTGCGGGGGTTTAATTTTTGTGATTTTCACAGTGAAATTGCCGACTGCGAATTTTATACCCGCCAAAATAATCCTTAAACGTTTGTACGAAAAGTTAACTTTACACAGTCCTTCACGCAGTGCATTTAGAAGTGGCATGATAGCGCTATCAATTTTTCAATCATGTGTATATTTGAGTTTTTCATCATAATCTCTAGATTATTCGGTCATTCTTTATCATTTTTCGGCATATAAAAGTTTTCTTTGAAAGCAGTAATCCATTTCTGTTTCCAGAAAAATCTTTATTAGTTAGGTCGATAGATGATACTTTTCTTCATGGATTATATCCGCGAATTCAATACCCCGCGAAAATGTTCATGGACTAACCAACTGCAAAATATTAACACCGCAAAATTATCCTGCTATACAGTAGTTGCATATATGAAGCACTCTGAGCAGAAGGGACAAAGGAATTGGACAAAGTATCTAACTTCCATTCAAGCATTCACAATAGCTAAATACCCAAGACAGATTTGACCATTTCCTTTAACCCCTCTGCTCAAAGTGAATAAATGTTGATTTAGTAATGCTCAAACGCTTAAAATGTCAAATAAAGCTTTGGGATAACCAGCTTTTGTTTTAGGATAATAGCTATCCGCATCAATGTTTTTTTTCGATGCAATTATTCTGGATCAATATATTGAATCCAGGCCTGATTGAATCATTACCTGTCTATTGTATGTTTGCTATAGTTGTATAATAATAGTATTTGTTTCAGTATGTTTGCATCCTCATATTATATTTTATTTATTAATTTTGAATATGAGTACAGATTATACCCCTTCATGTGTTTTCCTTGTTTGTGTATTGACCATCTGTCTATTTATTTATCTTCTTTTATGTTTCCACTTGTCCAATGTTTCCACCTGTCCATGATTTCCACTTGTCTCATTTCTATACCCTTCTTGTATATGATGTTTTGTTTTCATTTTACTCCCCCTATTTCCTTCTTTCCCTTGCTCCATTCTCTCATTCATTTTCCTTGAATTTGATTTGTGTTCTTTATCTGTAATTCATCATTTTGAATCTTATACATTTTTCAACTCCTCTCTATCTTTCTCTTTGCTTACATTTCTCTGTTTTCAGGTGAGAAGTTTATCATTAAACTACTCGCCGACAATGATCATTTACCTGGAGATTTTTGTACATTCCTTTTTTTCTTTTTTTTATCATCTTCCCCCTTCCTCCTTTTTCCCTCGTTCCTGTCTCCCATTGATTTTCCTTGAATTTCCCTTTTTTTATCTGAAAGTCATTACTAGTTTTTCAATCTTATACATATTTTTCAACTTTTCTCTATCATTCTCTTTGCTTACATTTCTCTGTCTTCAGGTGAGAAGTTTAACATTGAGTTACTCGCAGACAATGATCATTTACCTGGAAATTTTTGTACATTCCTTTTTTTCTTTTTTTTATCATCTTCCCCCTTCCTCCTTTTTCCCTCGTTCCTGTCTCCCATTGATTTTCCTTGAATTTCCCTTTTTTTATCTGAAAGTCATTACTAGTTTTTCAATCTTATACATATTTTTCAACTTTTCTCTATCATTCTCTTTGCTTACATTTCTCTGTCTTCAGGTGAGAAGTTTAACATTGATTTACTTGCTGACAATGATCATTTACCGGGAAATGAACGCTTCAGAGAGCGGGGATTAACGTGGATGAGACAAAAGATGCGCATCATGATGCTCAAATAGCTGAGCCCTTTTCCTGGACTTTCATATTACTACCTAAGATTAATACAGAAACTTGTAAGCATTTGGGACTACTCTCAATTTCCAAATATCAAATTTTAAATCGTCATTTTCCTCAGTAATTGTCGTATTTCTTCCATATGATTTCATATTTCTAGCCATTTAGCATTAATGTTTAAACCTCTTTTGCCACACCAATTCTTTGCTTATTTATGCATATCTAAGTTCGTTACTAAATACATTTACAGTTATTCTTCACTTTTCTTGCACTTCTTGTGATCTACTATGTAAATTCCTCTTATTGGATAATACTGTCGGAAGTGACAATTTTCAAAATTCGAACAATAAGTAAATACAGTCTAACCTTGTTATAGCGAGGTCGTCGGGACCAGAGAAATTACCTCTTTATATTGAAACCTTGTTATATCAGGGCCTAAATACAATAAAATACAAAGAGATAGGACCAGGAATATTACCTTGTTATAACGAGAGTTCATTATATCAGTGCTCTTTATAACGAGGTTTGACTGTATTTTTACTTAAAAATTAACACATAATGCAATGCATATTCAAACAACTCTGGTTAACTTGGGAGGTAATTTTCGTTGCATGATGCAATTTTGTTTGACTTTAGCAGCAAAAAAGTTCACATTAGACACGATTTGCTAAAAAATGTGGACTTTATAAATGGAATATTTGACTTACAGAAGCTTGACTTTTCCAGAGGTGGCTGCATCTCACATTTACATGGAGTCAACTGCTGCTCCATGACAAGCTGTTAATGGATTATCTTACTCAAGTCAATCCACTTGCTTGTGAGAAGCTTAAAATTTAGGGGTCTTCAATTTCTTTGTTTAGAAGTTTCTCTTTAGATTACAAAGCGCTATTATATATTCAACCTCATTTTAATGTTATTTATTCTTCACCTGTGCTGTGAGCAAATCCACTATCTTTGCATGTTCTAAAATAATGATTTGTATCATTCTAATATCATCTGTTAGTTTAGCCTATGTGTTATAATTTATGAAAAACTAAACCTCAGTAAGTTGAGGAAGAAGCATAAGATTAGGGGTGGGCATATGAATTTTTTTTTTGAAATTCAATTTCATTAAGTAGCTGTATTATGTTGCCATTTAAGTNTTGTATTATGTTGCCATTTAAGTACTAGAAGTTATATCTTATAATTTCTTTTGTTTTTCTGAATAATTTATCATTGCTCAGTTTTCTTATTTAAGTTATTCAAGTACACCTACCTTAGATAGGAAAACTATGCAGTAATAAATCACTCAGAATTAAGATTAGATGTCATAAAGATCAAAAGAAGTTATTAGATTTGTATTTAAGAGGCCAAAGTGGCAAAAGATTATACCCATTTTCAAATAAAGAAATTAAATTGCCGCCCTTTTTTAATAATAGTATGTACAAAAGCCTCTGTAAGTTATTTCCCATTCACTGTGAGCAGAAGGGGCAAAGACCTGGTACAAATTAAATAGCCTCCATTCAAGCAATTACAATAGCTATGCTGACACAAAAGAAATTTCCATCCTTCCTATTTTGCGGAAAAATGTTGAATAAGAGTCGCATCTTGGACTTTCTTTTGTGATCATGAAGCTATTGTGAATTCTTGAATGACGTTGTTTAATTTATCCCAGCCCCTTGTCCCTTCTGCTCACAGTACTTGCCCATTTTTGTTGCTTTTTTCACACTCTATCCTCTCTACCATGCTTCATCATTCCTCTTCGCACATTCCATTTCAGGAGAAAAGTTTTCTATCGAGCTTCTGGACGATGTGGATTGCATGGAGGATTTCTTTAAAGCACGTGGTTTAACGTGGATAAGGCGCAAGATTCGGATCATGGTTGCTGATAAACCTGTGTGCTAAAACAAAAGCATGCTTTGCCTCTGTATCTATGGTTAAATATAAAATGTTTATGTTTACCTAAGACAATTGGAGCTTATTTTTGGACTCTGTAAGTTCTAAGCAAGGTTCTTTGAATTCTGTGAGCGGGTTATTGGACAATTCACTTTTTTATGTATTGTGAGAAGTGTTCAGCTTTAAGAATTCAATATTTAAAAAGTAAAAAGCTTTACAATCTCATGAGTTGTTTACAAAGATTGGTTGTAGATATGTACAGTACCAAGAAATATTTTTTTTTGCTTCAGATACCCTTTAGATATTCAACTAAAAAATTGTGTGAAGTTTGATCAAACAATCCTATTTATAGTAAAAACTGTCTATAGCAGTAATCTCTCTTTAAAATGGAAATAAGTATTGTGGAACCTGTCTATATATTGCTTGTCTTTAGTAACTACTTTCCTCTTTCCATTTTGCAGTTTAAAATCATGGTTTAAATCTCTAGGTTTTCTAATGATATGGGCAATTTCGTCAACTCTGTACGCCTATGTCCGACGCCCATACACATGGGAATTCCCTGAACTAACTCTCTTGTCATTCACAACTGATCTGTGAGTTTTGTGTGATGTGTGTACAAGATTGTGGCTTAAGTAGTCATATTGAGTGAAGTAATAAAGGAGAACAGTTAGGTTGGATGTACAAAAAGTAGCGGCTGGTTGATGGAATTACCCATATTCAAGACAAGAGGGCTTGAGACAGTTTCAACGATTTGAAAACAATTTGAAGATCTTTTGGACCATATATGCCCTGAATGTCCCAAAAGTGTATAAAAAACACAACGTTCAAAATTATATCCATTATAGCAGTAGTCTCAGGCCTCATATCAACTTTCCACTGTATTGTGATGCATTACAAAGGTCTTTGCTGCAACACTACAAAGAAAAGCAGATGAAACAAAATCAAAAGCTGTTTGTACGTGTTTGTATTTCATTTCCTATTCTGCACATCATTTTGCAAAGTATTCTTAAATCATGTTGTTTGCTCCTAAGATGTGAAAATTAGTCATCAGACTCAATCAAAAAAAACCCTATTTTCCTTGTTTCATTTTCAGCTGATCCATTTCTATCTATTAAAAAGAATAATAAGTCCCTTGATTTATTTATGGTTCTCTGGTTGAAAAGGTTCCAATGAGAATTTGAGGTACTTTAGTTTTTTTTTACTTTAGTATCATTTGATGTCTTATTGTTGCTGTCTGTTTGAAATATTCATTGTACAGTGTATAAGTTACCAAGACATTGATCACTGTCACAGCATTTTGCAAGATATTCTTACTTGATCAATAAAGATTATTTAGAATTTGAATTCAAGCTACTCATGATTCTTTTAATCTGCAGACAATTGATTAAATTAATTAATTTCAGGCACGTTTGCTTGTTAGAAAATGATACTTCTAATAATCTTAAAGAAGCAGCAGCTTAAAAATTTGTGCAAGTGCTGTCAAAATAAGTATTGTCACATGGGCCAAACTGGCTGAGGCGCCGTGGCGTGCGCCTGAAATCAAGCTGTTCGGGACAGTCATTAGACTTGGGTTAGTTCCTGCCTGTGGGTTCGAAGCCTGGTCACATACCGTCTTTCGGATGGGGCCATGCTGAGTCAGTGGAAGGTAAACAAAAATCTTAATTTCTTAGCCTTATGAATGGCCATTTTAGGGGGTTGTTGGTATAAAATCAATATGAATGATTCTGTGCATGCTTATATCTTTAAATCAAATTAACCCTTAGCAACTGAACTTCCCGAAATCGCATCTATACAGTATTATTCACTTAACGGCCTGAAGTCGCCCATTATTTTCAATGCGTTTTTGTGACTATGGTAACCAATCTCGTGAAACTAGGAATGATAAATTTGTGTGCAATCCTTATGTTCTTTCTTGAGAAAATAGTACTTCCGAGAAAACTATGAACTTGTCCAGAATTGTTTCATATCGTCCATAGAAATTAAAGAAATGCAGCAATCATGCTCACCGTCCAGTAAATAATAGAACTTTTGTACTTAGTCTCTAGGTGCTTATATGGTTTAATTGTAACAGGTTTAGATATTGGTGTAAATGTCTCAAAGATATTGATTCTTACCCAAGAGACCACAACTTACAACTTAAGTTGCCCCACCGTTTTCTTGCTTTTGAGCAGGGGGTAGAATGTAGGAGCTACTTGGTGGAAAGACTCATTTATTATCATTCTCTATATATGTGATTGATCATGTAATTGTTTTGAATAAAAACTTATTTTTCTTATCATTATGTAGTACATTGCTTTGCTGGTCTGTATTGATTACTTATCTAAGTGAAAATGATCTTGTCGATGAAAAAGAAAATGGAAATGACCTAGAGATAGAGAAGAATTAATCTAAAATTAGTATAAAAGAAGAGTTCGAGATTGGAGGAGAGAGTGAGTGAGAGAGAGGAAGGAGAGAGAGAGAGAGAGAGAGAAATAAGAGTGAGAGAGAGAGATTAGCAGAGAGAAGAAGTGCAAGAAACGAAGATGGGATGCCTAGAGGAGAGAAGGAGATGCGGGAAGACGCGTAGTGAGCGGGGAGAGATGGAGGAAACGGAACATGGGGAAAGTAGGTCAAGGGTTAGAATGAGAGAATAGGAGAGAGGGGATAAAGAGATAGAGAGAATGATAGAGAGATTAAGAAAGATGGCGAGGGAGGCAGGGGTGAGTGGTGGAGGGAATTATGGAGGGATACAAGAGAGTTGGGTAGAGAATGACAGAAAAGGTGAGAAAGTGAAGTTTGTAAGAAGATTTGCAAATCTCTTATAAATTAATAACCAAGAAAAAAAGGGGAGAAGTGAAATTTGAGGAATAGAGATTTAATTGCAAAATGAATTATCCGACATGTTTAAAAGTGTGCATACTAATCAACGCTTCTGCATCAAAGCCGTAACTTGCAGCAGACGACGTTCCTTCAAATCAATCCCACAATGCTTTGCGGCTTGGCTACGACCGGAAGTTTGTGTTGACAAGTTCGCTCTTGCTCATTCTGAAATAAATACGGGAGGTGTTTTTGCTCCAAACTACATTTTATTGATATCTTGAACACATATGGTGTGTTTTCTACATTATTCTAGTTTAGTTAAACATACATAAGTCAGCGAAATGCCAGGAGAAGTACCGAAAATACCACAGGTAAGAGTCAAATTTAGCCTAGACAAATATTTGTCAAGTCGGTCCCATCTATCCAAATCCATGTTATTATTAATTTATGCTGTTAATTTATTCAGAGCCACACTAACGTTAACGTAAGTCTTACTTTAGTCTTAACTTGTGTCTTAACTATTTTCAACTCTTAGATATTTTCGGTCTGCTCAATTTTCTTTCCTTCTGCTAATTTTCTATCTTATTCTTTTTTTCCATTGCTTCTCTATATCTTCATTTCTTTTAATTCTTCTTTTCTGAAATTCTTCCTCAGTAACTTCCTCCCTTTTGATTTCTTTTCTTTCGATTCTGGTATGGCACATTCTCCTTTATGCTAAGATGCTCATCTGCTCTTCATTTGCATAGACCTAAATTCAATATAATTATAAATCACACGCTCGATGAAATAAAGCATTTTTCCTGAATCTCACCAACTGCGTTTAAAGTGAATGGGATGAAGAGAAGGATGCCAAATTTTTTTGGAGTGCGAAATTGAGAGGGGTGCATACTGATAAATCCAGTTAACGGACACTTTAAAATTTCACAATCAATAACTTTGTCAACATATTTCACCAATTTACATTCATGAAAATGAACTGAAATGTTTTGAGATCTCATCATCATTCAAAATACTCCATATTTGCACTATTCACTGCGCTTCTAGATGCGCACATTTTTCCGTAGGTGCACGATTTCAGTGCGCGTTCGGTATTACCAGGCATGCTGTCTGACAATTGTATTTTCACTATATATTTCATCAAAAATGACATTGTTCTTGGTCAGATACCTGTTCGTAATACACTTTGAAGTTATTCTATATTAATCTCTGTATTTACGTGTCTTCACCAGCACTTGCTTTGAGAGGGTTGGGATGGAAAACCTGCTGGTTATGGAGATTAAGTTCTCCTTTTCCATGCCCCGGCAGCCCTCTCAAACCAGCTGCTGGTCTTATTTAATTATTCATTTACCTAGTTCTTTTATCCTTGTATCATTTACCTATACTGTAATTGTTTTGTTTTGAATTTGCCGAATAAATAATAATAATAATAAAAAAAAAATAATAACTGTACAATGACAAGAAGAAGAAGAAGAAGAAGATGTTGCTGAGATTAGCATCAGATTAAAATTGAAGAGGAAATTCCTTCAATTATTGTCATCATACTTTTTATAACATCTGCTTTTGTTAAATACTGTACTTTGACTCTTAACAACACTGTTAAAAGGGTTTCTTGACTACAATAATCAAATATTATTTTCCTTCTTTTATTCGTAGCCTAAAGAACACAAGGCCAAGATCTGTCTATGGTAAGTCAATAAATAATTTTGGGAGGAAATTGTATAGCAGATTGTGATTGGGAATCAAATTTGCATAGGGGATTTTAATGTGAACTTATCAGAATATGAGCATGTATAATTGAAGGCTGTGATGTGGGAAGACTCCCTATGAGTATGAGTGCAGATCTCTGTCAATTTGTTTTTGTATTGAAATTTATGATATCATCCGTACAAAAGTGCACTTCAGTTGATTGTTGAATCATTTAATCACTACCCAATGACTGACTTTAGAGTGAACAGTAGGACCAAAGGCCTGGGACAAAGTAGACAACCTACATTCAAGCATTAACAATAGCTAGATGGACACAAAAGAAATTTACATCCTTCATATTCTGTGGAAAATGTTGAACATGAGTCGCACCTGGGACTTTCTTTTTTCATCATGAAGCTATTGGGAATGCTTTTCATAATTTTTTTTTTACTCTTTCCCAGTCCTCTGTCCCTATTGCTCAAAGTGTTTTATATTCATTGTATGTTATTCTTAATTTGTGAATGATAAAGTCTTCTTCTTTCTTTTCAACTTTGAAAATTGAGGGCTTTTTCCCCCTGCTGCTCAATTGTCCACTGCAATACAGTGCTAATCATGCAGGGTAACTTTGCTATAACCTTATTTTTGAAAGAGACAAGCTGATGAATTATGGACATTCCATCATATATTCCTTGGAATAATTATTACCTGTCTAAGTAAGAATTTGGCCAAAGTCTATGCAAAAAATAAATCACATAAAACCTGTATTGTTTACCAAAATCAAATTTCTCTCACGTTGAACAGATCGTTATGATCTTAAGAGATTTGACTTAGACATTGTTACTTGAATGTTGATCTATTGAAATGTTTTTTCCTTGTTTCTTAAAGGGCTGATCTCGATGTTCACAAATCGGAAGAGATAAAGGCAGCAACATGTATGGAAGAAGTAAAAGGGTAAGGAAATACACTTATCACGGTTAAACCTTTATTATCCATCCCACCCCTTTACCTAGATCACTGTAGGTCCTTGACAAAATTGTGACAATATTTTGTAAATTTTGGTCAATAGTTAGTTACCAGGGACTAAACCTAAGAATTTGGAGGGGAACTATATATAACTCTCCTAGGGGGTGACATTTGTTGTTCAAAATCAACTGCAAATCAACTGCAACTTTGAAAATTGTAACGCGCATTCTCATTCGCGCACGGTATGCACATTTAACAAGACGCGCATGAAACAATGATTTTGATTGGCGCGTTCCGATCAACTGCAACTTGCGATCAATTGCATCTTTTGAGCAACATCCCCCTAGAAGCTATCAAGGAACATTTTAGGGGAGCTAAAATTGGGTCCTTATGTAGTAAGATTGGGGTTACAAGGGGCTCTACAAGTCACTCTCCCCAAAAGCATTTAAGGGGAAATTTAGGAGAGCAATCACTATCACTATCCTTAGATTTTGGTTCCTGAGTTACTGGGAAACCCATGAATACAGCACTTAATCGTAATTCTGAAAAAATACACAATGTGAATTAATACATCATTCCCAACATTGTTACCATACATCACATGGAATTTTAAGGAAATTACTGGCAACAAGAAATTAAACCTGCTCAAACTCTGGTAACGACAGTCAAACTTGTCTTGGTAGCCATCTGTTTATAGTAACTACCTGTCTATAGTGACCACCCTTTTTGCTTTCCTCAAGATAGAAACATGTGCCATGGAACCTGTCTATAGAGTTCATCTGCTTGAAATTGTTGTTTCCCCAAATAAATGTCAATCATTTTTTATATAACATGCTGGATTTTGTTATATCCCTTGAATATTCATAAGTCAATATAAATCTTTCATTAAATTTCATTCATTTTTAATGTGCTGCATTTTTTTTTTTATATCCCTTGCATATTCATAAATCAATTTATGTCTTTCATTAAATTTCATTCATTTTTTAAATGCATTTTTAAAAATATTCCTTGAATATTCATCAATCAATATAAATCTTTCATTAAATTTCATTCATTTTTAATGTGCTGCATTTTTTTTTATATCCCTTGCATATTCATAAATCAATTTATATCTTTCCATAAATTTCATTAATTTCTAACTTGCTGCATTTTTTTAATATTCCTTGAATATTCATTAATCAATATAAATCTTTCATTAAATTAGGATTCTGGCGGATCATTTTGCTCTGACTGACTACAAAGAGAATCCTAGGTCGGCTGCTCTGCTAGATCTCTACTTCTACGCTACACAGTTTGCACTCAATCACAACTTCACCAAGGAGCAGCTATCTGTGTTCTTTTCTATTGTGAAGAAGACTCACATGGTCTGTGTTGGTAAGTTTGTGTACTTTTGATATTGCTGCGGATATACATAAGTATTTTTCCACATGTCAAAGTTTAAAATTGAGAATTCTGTATGGTGGGAAATTTTTCACAGGGAGAGAATGTTTATGTTTTTTTTTTTGGTAAAATGGAATACCACAAAAATAATGTCTACATTTTTATTGCATAATCAGGTGCAGCGCGTATTGCTAGAAAAATTCCCGCTGCTTTTGTAATGCTTTCAGAAAATAAGTCGTGGTAGGGCTTCTTATAATTGAAACTTGTCATTTAGTTGATTATTATACTTCAATCAATGCATGATACGTATTTGTGTATGAGTGTTTAAATTAATTTGTTGGCATGTAAATGTAATTTTAGAAGCAGTTTATTATCAATTTCTGATTCTTAGATAGTAAGGCCCTTGAATTACATTTTTATTATGTTGATGCAAAAACATGGGGGTCAATTTGGTGTTTGGACGTTTCAAAATGCCAAGATTTCCTTTTGAATATCCTAAAAATTATGTATCAAACAGGAGTATGTGTAATTTGGAAGAATAAAATCACTAATAATGAAAAAAAATAAAGAAAGTGAATGTCATCTTGTTGAGAAGAGAATCTTTAAATCCTCTGTCCAGATACTCAACTTATCCCTACATGGAGTAGCTGGGTAATATACACAAACTCAAGAGTGCAGACCAAGGATTGTGATATAAATATGATTTTGGATGATTTGTATTCTAGCTCAAAATTTTTTTTTTTAAATCGTAACTTATTGCAATGGGGTTCAACAATAATCCACACAGAAAAAAAGGAATGTTTAGTAAGTTTAATCAGGCACAATTCAACAATCCATTCAAATGTGTTTTTTATTCCAGAAACTCCTTTTGGGAATGTGGAGCAGTGCTATGATTACTTCAAAGAACTAGTGCTATGCCATGCAGTGCTGGTAAGTTGAAAGATAACTTACCTAATCTATAGTGAAGTTCTGACTTCTTTGCTACCTGTTATTGCTGTAAAAGCTCAGAACAATGTTTGGTCCAGTGACCCCACTGTGATCCATTGTCCTCAGCTTTTTAGTGATAACAGGTAAGAAAAATATTTTGACTTGCACTTTACATGGTGTACGATAAATTCTGATAGGCCAGTGATTTAATAGAAAGATCCAAATATGTGAGATCATTACTGTAGGAATTCATACAAAAATGGTAGAAATAAATTGTGAGCACAAGACAGACCCAAACTCCTGTAATTCCCTTTTGCAATATATTTTGGATTTGTGCAGGACTAACGTCCTTTTTTCTTTGGATCACTCTATGTATGTGCAAACTGTGGGGGAGAGGGATTTGTGGGCTGGAGCCCTCTGGGTCAGAGTTAGTTGGGCACCAAATTTCAGGTAAAAAGGGTGCCAAATTGCTGAAGAGCGACCAAAATTTGAGCTAATGACAT
>BQKZ01010442.1:5284-18638 GCA_036244855.1 Temnopleurus reevesii | reverse complement strand
ATATTGACCAATCACAGACACTGCAGAGCAGGCCGCCCTGATCTCACTATGTGGAACCCTGACACAAAGAAATTTAAGGTAAGCATGGACCCAACTACTGAAAATTTTAGTTTATAAATGAGAAAAAGCCTCAGAGGACTCTTCAGTAAGGAATGCCAAGAATCAAGAAATCCTTACTAATCGCTTTAAGTAGAAAGGATAAAGGCCTTGGACAAAGTAAACAACTTCCATTCACGCAGTAACAATGGCTAGATTGAGACAAAAGAACTGTCCATCCCTCTTATTAGGTGGAGAGATGTTGAACAAGAGTCATATCTGTGACTTTTTGGGGGGATCATGAAGCTATCGTAAATCAGGGATTAATTTTCTTGGTATCGCATCGCACTTTGCTATGCATTTTAGCAGGTTTGCTATACAATTTATGTTTTGTTTATCAACTTTTTCACATAGAAATGTACAGTAAAAGAATCTAAATATTTCCTCAATGTCTGAAACTGCTAATAGAATGTAAAAAGTAAAATCATTCCCTGTAAATGCTTGAATCTTTGTTTGATATTTGGTAGTTGGTGGAAGTGAAAGGTCCAGGTGATCGTCTTTCTCAGAAGCAGATACTCTGGATTGATTTCTTCCTCCGTCATGGGATAGATGCTGAAGTCTGCCACGTAGAAGGTTAGTATTCAATATGATCTTACATGATGATGATGATGTTGATGATTAGAATGATGAGGATGATGAGGATCATGATGGATGATGATGTTGATGGGAATGATGAGGTTGATAATGGGGAAGATGATGAGGAGGATGATGAGGAGGACAACGATGAAAATGATGAACGATGAAAATGATGATGAGGAGGATGGGGATGAAGATGATGATGATGATAAAGATGATGATGATGAGGAGGATGAGGATGATGAGGAGAATGAAGATGATGAGGGTGTAGATGATGAGAATGATGATCATGATCATGATAATGATGATAAAGATGATGAGGAGGAGGAGGATACAGATGAGGATTATAATGAAGATGATGAGGATGAGGAGGAAGATTGGGATGAGGATAAGGAGGATGAATATGATGAGAATGATGACAAGGATGAGGAGCATAAGGAGGATGTGAGGGTGATGGTGAGGATGAGGAGGATGATTAAGATGAGCATAAGGATGATGAGGATGATGAGGAGGATGGGGAGATGATCATGATAATGTGGCGTTCTATTTACCCAGGAGGGTATCCTCTTTAGTTCTTTCAAACTGTTCTCCTAGCGGGCCTTTCAATATCATAGAACAATGATTACACTGGTTTATTCAAGCATACACTGTATGAAGCTGTTCCACTCCCTTGGGAGTATTCCACTAGGGTACATTACTTATAAATGCACTCATGCTAAATTGACCACAATGGTCCCCAATCACCTGGGTAGAGTGTTGCAAATTGTGGATAAATTTGATTCTCAATTTCACTGGTTATGTTTAAATTCAGAGCAAAATTTGAATGGAATGAAGAATAGTTAAATGAGATCATTAGTCAATTGAAGTAAAAATTTTGTGAAATTATAGGCTAACAATTTATTACAAACATCCCACAATCATTTCCTTTTTCCACAGCCGTTGGAAGTAAACGTTTGAAACGGAAAGTATACGACAGTCAGAGCACCCCTGGAACATCAAGCCAAGAGTCAGTAGTTAGTGTGGAATGAAGCATTGCTCATTCTACCAAGAATATCCTGCACATCCATCGACATCCTCTCTTGCACTCATCTTTTTACAGTGAACGGAAATGACCCACATGGTTTGTTGTAAAAAAGAGGGAAATGTAATTTGATAACTATGATATTTTTTTTTAGTGTTATGGAAATGCCATAGATATTTATATCTTACTTCCTACGATTATGGACGACATATGTTTCCATCATTTATATGTGATTTGTAATCCAAGTGTACAGCTGTTGAATGATTGAGATTAGTTCATAAAGTAAAACAGGAGGAAAGGGAAGTTAGATGTACAAAAAGTTTCACCAATTAATGTAATTGCCCTTTAGGAGAAAATCAGGAAATTTAATAATTGTTTTTCTAGTCAGGGAAAAGTCACTGTATTCTTTTTGTGGGTTGCTTGAAACCAAGTGTCAACGAAGATAAACTTTCAGGGACATGTCTGCTATTTAATTCAAAATGCGGAATCATTATTGTTCTGAAACTAAGAATTCATTATGCAATTTGAGACCTAATCATAGACTATTCAGTGATAAATCAGGCAATTTTGAAAATACTGAAAACCTTGCATCACATTTTTATTGTGGGTGCTTCAAAATTATATTTTATGATATGTATAGTTATATTTGATATTATATCCACTTATGAATACTTGAGAGCACAGGTAAATTTATTACTGTAATACTCAAGTGACTGTTCTTTACTTTATGTGGCATTTAAGACATGTGATATTAGGCATTCATTGTGTAACTCATGAAACTGTCTATAATCAGTGCAATATGTGTGTGATAATCAAAACTTTAATTTTGTACTATGCAATAAATGAATATGCCTCCTACTTCTGATGACTTTAATTCTTTAATTAAAATAGAATCAGGCATATTATGGAATTTTTGTTCAGTTATGATAGTAACCTTGAATAGTGCTACGCAGTATCAGTAGATAAACAAGATAGGATTTATTATAAAAGCATGGTCAAGATTGCTGAAGAAAACCCGGTATGACTGAGGAATTAGATTTGACATTTTTATGTCATCTCTGCCAAATAACAATGAAATTTTCGTTTTCTCAGTATAAAACTAAGGAAAATCAGTCATTTCATTTTTACTTCAGTTTAATGCATCTGTGCTAATTGGGAAATTGTCACCGTCAGATTCCCTATTGTTTAATTTATCCAAGATGACTAAAATGGACTTGATTAACAGTGATGAATCCTGAACAATCGTTGGAGTCAGCATTGAGCTATGGCTCAGGGATGCTAGGTACAGGAATGACTCTCATCCACTTCCCACTCCTCCTTTTCCTTGGTTATTTATACAAGGTAGACATAATAGAATGTACATGATGTTGATATTGTCATTATAGCAGTTCCTTATGTACAGAAACAAGCATCTCATCAAGGCATCCATAGAACGCTATGTGGAAGTGTTCCCATGCCTCTTGGTGGTGCGAGCCAGCTTTGGCATATTTTTGTTCATCCTCTGAACAGAGGCCCATGTAGAGTACTGCATCTTTCAGTTCTAGAAATGACCTCATTATGTTCATTTCTATGTGACTAATACCTTTGCGACAGTCAAGAAACAGATGTGGCGAAGCTCTGATATTGTTGTGTAAGCAAATCTCTTGTGTACAGAACAAGCATCTCATCAATGCATTTATAGAATGCTGGAAGAATTCCCGTGCCTCTTGGTGGTCCTAGCCATATATTTTGTGCAGTCTCTGAAAAGAAGCCCATGTTGAATGCTGCATCTTTCAGTAACACTTCCCAATTTAGTTCTACATATAACCTCATGATCATTTCTATGTGGCTGATACATGTACTGTACCTCTGCTATAGTCAAGAAAACCTATTTGGTTAATCTGTAATATTTTCATAGAAGCACACCCCTTATGTACAGAACAAGCATGTCGTTAATTTATCCATAGAATGCTATCTGGAAGAGTTCCCATGCCTCTTGGTAGTCCGAGCGAGCTTCAGCGTATTTTTGTGCAGTCTCTGAACAGAGGCCCATGTAGAGTACTGCATCTTTCAGATACACTTCACAATTAAGTTTTAGATATGACCACATCATTATCATTTCTATGTGGCTAATACTTCTGCTCTAGTCAAGAAACCTATGTGATGAAGCTCTGATATTGTTGTGTAAAGCAAATCCTTTAAATGTACAAAACAAGCATCTTGTCCATGCATCCATAGAATGCTATCTGGAAGAGTTCTTGTTCCTTGTAGTAGTCTGAGCCAGCTTTAGCATATTTATTTGCATCCTCAGGTCCATGCTGAGTACTGCATCTTTCAGGAAAACTTCCTAATTGAGTTCTAGAAAAGACCTCACCACGTTCATTTCTATCCGGCTAATACCTCTGCCCATGTTACGAAGCTCTGATATTGCCGGATAAGCAAATTCTTTATGCAACTCTTTAATGCATCCATAAAATGTTATCTGGAAGAGTTTCTATGCCTTGTGATGCCCCCTGCACAGAGGCCCTTGTAGAGTGCTACATCTTTCAGAAACACTTCCCAATTGAGTTTGAGAAATGACCTCACCATATTCATTTCTTTGTGGCCATGTCCACTTTGTAACAGAACCCAGTCAAACTCCTTTATTAGCATGGCATCTTCTAGGCATACTAACAGACAGATAATGATCTTGATGAATACCTCCTGACTAAAGATTTCTTGTCCACATTGACTACAGGTTAACAAGCGTCTTGTTAAAAATATTTGCCTGGAAGCAATTCAAAACACTCTTCAGATTTACACAAATCTGGTGAATTGTACCATTCCGAATAATCAAAACTGATGTTGGTGTGTTGTTATTGAGAACGAAATGTCCACTGCATAATCCTGGCATATGCTCTTGCATCTTTGATATGAAACTTACTCTTTTTACTAAAGAAGTCAATCCACTTTTTTTATTGACGCGAAGGAATCTTCTTCTGTAGGCATTTCCCTAAGGCATTTTGTCCATGAAGAATCCACTCATGATTGTGTCGGTTCTTTGATAGATACCGTAACTGTTGGCATTTGTAGCAACAGAATGCCCGATGTATGAACAGTTTAACTTCAATCTGCAAATATGTTTGTGTTGCAACAAATGTTTGTGTTGCAATACATGTTTGTGTTGCCATCTTTTGAATGGATAGGTTATTATTACAAAATCATGAATTATTGAATTTTATGATTTACCATAATAATTATACAACACACTCAAGTAGTATGCGAAAGTCCATCAGCATTTTCTTGTTTTGCAAGAAGTTTGTCTAGTTCCTCATGAACGGATGTGGTTGCTATGTGGATTTCCTTTATGATTCCCCAATTCAGCTTCAGACAACGTAGCCAACTCCGACCAAACAAGGCATCGATGCCTTCTTTTGTCACAAATAATTCCAATTTAGAGCTCTGGCCATCCATGGTGACAGTAACATTCAAGCGGTTTGATGAGTTCATCGGAGTATGTCTTTAATTTCACCGTTGTCGGTTGAAGCTTCGGACGTGGTTGGAGCTCTTCAAACATAGTGAAGCGAAACCGTCTCGGGAAATCGCTCTTATAGCTTACAAATATATAATGGGCAAATATTGCCCCACATCTACGTAGAGATAATCACCGGTAAGTAATAGTATATATAGAAAAAAGGTCCTACCTTGTTTCTCCTGACTCCAGATCCAGCTTCTAATGGTATGGGGTTGTATGTCCGTCCAATGTCACGTCTAGATCCAGAATGTGGTCCCTGGCGGTGCAACACTCGATCCCCACAGCTACCGCGCGGGAGGGTAAAGGTCGCGCACGGGAGGATAGCATAGCCTCTGAATGTCAAGTCCTACAGACTAAGACACAGGGCACCCGCAGCGCTCGCGCTATATAGCAGACCCACTATCGCACTGATGTCATGCAAATGCATGCAGGGTCTACTAGTCCGTTGTCACAGCCGTTTTTACAACAATAGCTTTGGGCATGACCGAAACGGCTGCCCCCGTGTCCAGCTCCATTTTCACGACTTGCCCGTTGACTTATGGGGAGACAATTAGCTGGAGTGATTTTGGATCCTGTCCAATTCGCTCAACTGCCACTATCTTTAAAATTTCTTCCTCAATTGATTCAGTCTTGATCGCATTTACATATTTACACCCCGTCTTTTGGCCACCAGCTCGCGATTTTTTTCTTTTGCTTTGTCTCCTGGATACCTTCGCTCAGACAAGCATAATGAATATGCCCTACTTTTCCACATCCATTGCATTCTGCGTTTTTGAATCGACAAACACTTGAAGTGTGTCCGCTCCTTCCACAGCGATAGCATGGCTGCGATTGTGCCTTCTGAAGCTTGTGAATGCTTGGAGGTTGTCTTAAATGCTTTGCATCCTGAGCTGCCATATCCATGGCAACGGCTTTGGCCGTTCTCTTGAGGGTGGACAATCCTGCGTATTGTGTAAACATCTTTTGATTAGATGGAGCCAAGAAAGCAAAGAATAAGGCTTGTAGAAGTTGTGGTCTTGGTGCAGTTTGCCAACCAGATTAGATGGAAAATGCCAACTGCTTGAGATCAAACACACGCTGAATAATACTCATAGAAATTGCTTCTTCTATCTGTTTATTTCTTCAACCAACATGAGTATGAATTAGACCTCTGCAAGTACGTCATAAACGTGCTGGCGAGATAGCGCGTTTCGCAACTGTTTGCAATCCTGGGGATTTTCACAAATTTAGGGAATTCTTCAACTTTATGACTGCTCTCTTTGGTTTCTTTACAATTTCTGAAGCACTTTTCTTTATTCTAACCCTAAGCTTCACCCCAGTGAGTCATAACCCCCTTCACTGGGGCCAGCGTAAACAAGGAACAAAGAGATGCTGTTGTTTACAGCACTTGTATACAAATTTTTGCTTACACTTTGGCTCTGCCCCCTTGGATAGCATTGCCAATGCAGGGCTGCCGCTACATACCCGGCCCCAAATGAGGCAACCACTAGTGACTAATTTTAATATATAATCAAATGTAAAGCGGCATACATTACAATATTCCCTGCATTACAACATAAACATATATAATAACATCAACATTTCAGTATCCAATATTGAACAGAACAAAGAATGATGATTGTGTGACAAAAGAAGTAGAGAATTGCGTACATTCAAGTTTGAATAGTCAACCCTAATGGTCGGTAGTCGTTTGTCCGTAGCCTAATCTTGTCCTTCTAATGAACAGAGTTTAGACATTGGTCGTTCGTAATATTGTGAACCCACCCTAACCTCAACTTGTCTAAAGAGTCCATGTCTGTCTGGGTAGGTCATGGTCACTCGTCCTAAAGGTCAGTGTCTACGTGGAGAGGTATCATTAGCCACGAGGACTAGATCATCAGTCTTGAAGTTTCTTTGCATTTTAAGCCATTTTTGGCGCTCTTGAAGCAGCAGAAGGTACTCCTTTGTCCAACGCTTCCAGAATTGACCAGCCAGATATTGCGTTTGTCTCCATCTTCTTCTCGTGTAGCAGTCTTCTTTGACGAAGATGCCTGGAGCCATTGAAGGCCTTCTTCTCATTAGAAGAAGGTGGTTCGGTGTCGTCGGTTCCTCGTCTCGAGGGTCCGCACTGATTGGCGTCAGAGTTTGCGCATTCAGTATCGCTTCCACTTAAGACATGGGGGTGCATAGGGTCTCGAAATTTACCCTCTGCTGCGTGAGAAGATTTTCTAGGATCTTTCTCACAGATTGGATGACTCGCTCCCAAACACCGCCCACGTGGCTTGCGCCAGGAGGATTGAACTGCCACTCAATTCCTCTCCGAGTTAAGAAGGGCCCAACCCTTTCAGCATTGAGCTCTGCAGCCCTAAATTTTGTGCCATTGTCGCTAAGTACCTTTTCAGGCAGACCTCGGCAGTTCACAAATCTCGAGGTGTACGGCTCTAGTCGTAAAGCTTGTGTATACACAGCTATACGTCTTCACCTGACTCCGGCCCTGTTTGACATCGAAGGTTCCGAAGTAGTCAACTCCTATGAACGTGAATGGCGGCTTGTCCAGAGTTACTCGCTCTCATGCTGCATGTGACATAAAATCTCTGTCATCTCTAGCTACATGGTCAAGTTGCCCGAATCTCTGAACTTGTTCATGCAGTTTGTCATCGAGGTTAACATTATTAACCTCTGGGCCCAGAAGGCTTCAGTAGTGTCACTGCCAATAAGCAAGGTGACATCCTTTGTGACAGCCGTTGGCAGCTTTATGCCCAGAAGATGTGACCATGAGTTGACATCCTGCTGCCTTAGGATTGAAGGATCGTGGGGTTATATATTTTTGAATGGGATGTATTTCAATGTTTGTGGGATGTCTATTCATACATGCAATCGACTTCACTCGGCATCTCACACATCATTTTCACAATGATGGCAGCATCAGTCTATCATTTTACAAAATGATAAAATAGTTAATTATATTCACAATCAGCTTCAACAAATGTATTCCATCACAAACATTACATGATAAGCAGACATGCTCATCAGCAAAATACTCATTCCAGCTACATAAATGAACTATCAAAAAGTCTCCCCTACTCCAATCCGGCTACCAACATGTCTTTTCTCCATCATGGCTCTGGCTGAACTGCTACGTCTTCCCCAACGTCCTCCCCAACTATTCTCAATACCAACCCTCAAAACACAATGAACAGTATCACAAAATCTATACAACGCTACAAGCCTAAATTTCTGCAAGCAAACATAAAACATTCAGAGGAAGTGTGGATACAAAAGAGTATATATAGTTCCCCCCTGTATCCATCCTAGCCACCTAGGTAAACAAAACACAATTACACGCTGTGAGGTATTTACTCTATTAGGGTCTGAATCATTAGACTGTACTTTCTTCTCTTCCCTTGCCTTGGCTTAGTTTCACTTCACTTTACAGAGACCCCATTGTTTTACTTGACCACCACTGCTATGCACATACCAATGTCACAATATACTGCAGCAAAATCAGTCCTCTAAATGCAGTCATTGACTTCACAGGCCTGTTATTTACGTGTGCTATAATTTTAGTAGGGATATCATTATTTACTACAAACACAACACACGCTTATAAGCTCCTATTACCATGAATCCTATTAAGTTCAACCGAACTCATCAGCACACTGAAAACAACCAAAGTTCTATCCTACCCCATTTTTTTAAGTAAAAAAAATCAATCACATAGATATTAAATCCAAAATACTGAAAACGAGAGCACCTTAACTAAAATACATTGACCTATGTATCACATAAAATATATCACATAAAATGGGATATACAACAGGATGCTGCGATGGGTCGTCGGTAGCGAATCTACCGTCCAGACCCTGGGTATATCAACCACTTCAGTACCATCTACACCTTGGATGGAGAAACTCACCTCCACGCCTTCCCTTCTGGTGTTTGTCTCGTTGACTGTTGTGAATTGGAAGCTTTTCCGATTCCCTTTTAGACCAAGATCTTCTGCAAGGCGGCGTTCGCAGACAGAGACATTGCTTCTGTGATCAAGGAGGACCCGTGTCACGACTTGACTTCTGTTCCCTCTTATCTTCACCGGCAACACCCGTAAAGAGCCCTCTCTTTGACCACCAACAGGATTTGACTCAATTTGATTGTCTGAAGGATGCCCGGCCCCAGTTGATTGACTGGTTCCTGCGTCTTTCCGTAGAACATCCAATCGTTCATCAGAGTGAAGCAAGATATGGTGCTTTCTCCTGCAACCATCTGTGCTGCACCGCTTCTTGGATGAACAGTCCCGTGATGTGTGGGAAGCCTTCAGACAATTGAAACAGAGACCCTTGTCCCTGACAAATGAAAACCTGTCCTCTACTGCCCTGTCCTTGAACGACCGGCAGGCTTCGATTTCATGTGCCTCAGAGCAGCATGGGCATGACGTACTTACCTTTGGCTTCACCACCTTTGTAAATATGTTGAAGGTGGAACTCTTTGGTCTGGATTTTTTCTCAGATGTCTTCGTCTTGACTGCAGGTGAACTGGAAGGAGATGCTGAATCTTCAGCAGAGTGTCGGTGGTGCTCATATCTACCGAGTAACCCATCTAGGAGGTGGTCATCTGGCACCTCCGCATGTCTCTCGCAAGATCCCACAAATACTGACAATATGTTGTTGGTAACCCTCTTCAAGTGAGCCCTGGCAACGATGTAGTTCCATCCGAACTGGTCCTGTAGGATTACCCTTGCCCTAGACTAACCTGTAGTCGGGTCAAGAAGTACGCAATTTTCTATTGCTTCCCTCGCTTTACCATTCGTGAATTGAATTAGCTACAATAATCTTAACCTATCATCCTGTACGCTGTTGACAATATGAACTTCAAAAATGAAATTCCAATAATCAATCGGGTCGCCAGAGAACGTTGGCATGTCGGGCTTTGGCAGACTTAAAGCCATTGCCATCTAGTCTGAATTTTGGTTTCATGTACAATGAGAATGGGACATATTTATATTTTGGAAATTGGTTAGCACAAAAATTGTCTTGTAGATTAGGTAACTTGTTATTAACATTATTTACATTATTTGCATGCAACTTCTTATTAACATGTACGTTACCGCAATGTTCTTCTTCGAACCATTGTTGGGTTCTCTGCACAGTGTCTACGCTTTCTACCGGTAATGGTGGCATATCTGACAGTGTTACTGCACTAGTGTCTGCTAGTTCTTGTTCAGCTTGTTCTTGCCACATTGATGACTCATGCCTTGCATTGTCCTTTTCATCATCTAGTTTTTGCAATTCAATTATTTCGCTTAGATCGAATTGCTCCCGTCGCAGTCTTTGTTCCCTTAGAAACTGCTCCTGCTTCCTGGCCGCCAGTTCCGCCTTCACTTGGGCTGCCCTGATCTTGACGCTTGTTGTCTCACTCACTCTGGATGTGGTGCTCTTCCGCGATGTGTTCGACCTTGTGTCGTCTTCTCTCATCCTGGCCTCGTCTCCGGCTCCAACTCCGGCCCCAGCTCCAGCCCCAGCTTCAGGAATTGGTCTTTCCAGATCCATATCTCTTCTCTTCAGTAATACATGTCACAGTTTCCAGAGTTAACATATTTAAATACCCAAAATCGTACTTCTCTTCAGTAATGCATGTCACAGTTTCCAGAGTTAACATATTTAAATACCCAAAATCGTACTAAGTCTAATTCTTTGCATAAAAAGATATGTAAACGCATTTTGCTAGTATGAAAAGACAGATGACAGAGCATGGACCATTAGGCGACTAGGAACCTGGATAACCAGAGACTCTCCGCCTTGCAAATTTAGGTCAATGCTCCCTCATCTGACTAGAAAATATGTTCCCATCTCCCCTTTCTTGAAGCTATCTTCTATCACTATTTTCTCGAATTTATCATTTGCAGTATAAACCCATCATTAAATGGAGACAACAAAAGTCTCCCCAAGTCACACATGATCTTACAGGCTTTATCGAAAAGGCACACACACACACACACCACTAGGCAAATCCCAAGACTTTCCTACTCCTTGCAAATACCAGTGGACGGGTGTGTGCCCCATCATCTCATGCCAATACAACATCTGTACAACATAACGGCTTAGCATTTTAGAATGAGGGAACACTTCATTTTGCTTTTATACAGACATACAAGAAAAAAATATGGCCATTAACAGAACTTGTGGTACGTAGAAAGTACAATACTAAATACATAAAATATAACAAGAATGACTAACAAGTGTCGCTCAAAGAAAAAAAAAAACGCCTGACAAAATTAAGCCCAAAAAGCACAACCAAAAAGCAAATATTAACAGCAAGGCTAGCCCAGTCTGCAGATTTGAGTTTTTGTTTTTTGTGGAGTTTTTTGTGTGTATCTCAAAGATACTTCAGTGCTTCAGGATTAAAAGGAAAAATATATTTCTTCTTAACGTTGTACAGATTTAGGAGGATAAGGGTTTCAATAAACGCCTTTAGTTCGGCGTCTATAACGGCAAAGAGAGGGCGTCCCCTGCTGTGTCTGTGTTCCAACTCTAATCTTGCGTTATGGGAACTGTAACATATATTAATTTTCTTCCTCTGAACTACTATCAGGATCCGCCCCTACATGTGATAGGCAAGCACCTAACCCTGAGAGGGAAGCATGTTTAAAACAAAATCTTTTGCAAAATTAGGATTGCTTAGCACTGGTGCTTTTGATAATTATTTTGATATGTTTAGAGCCTCTTTCTCTGAACTACTATCTGGCTCCGCCCTACTTGTGAAAGGCAAGCTCCTAGCCATGTTAAACTTTCAAATACATAAAATATTTACCTACTGATAATGAAATAACCTGATAAATACTAGAGATGGAACAGCAGAGACAACTACAGTAATCTACAATACATCACAGTCAAAATACAAAATGTTTCAAAACACACAACTCTCAATCTTAGGGAAATATATACAGAGCTGATCAGAAGCTGGATACCCCAAATCCTTCCTTTCTGCTACCTGTATTTTTTCCTCTCATTTGTCAACCTATCAGTTTATGCCTTAACAACAGATCAAAAGCTGTAAACAGTGTACATATATTGCAAAATTACTCGAAGCAACTCTCATATCTCAATCCAGCTGGTTCTGTTGAGAAACGTTCTGTACTGCAGGTTTCTTTTAAAGTTCAAAATTAGTTCCTAGCTTGCATCGGGTTCATGAGCGTTTGATATTTATCATAAATCTATTTCGTTAAGTTGTGGCCTCATTTTTTTCATCCTAAATGTCGTCGAGAGTAGACTATCCGATCCTCTTCCTCGTAGATCGGACACTCCAAACTTTGTTCCCCTGCGGGAGCCTTGAAGCGAACGTTTCTCCAAGACTTCTTGTTCCGCAGGTGGTCCCAAACTGTCACCTCACCCAATGCCTTCGGAAGCTATCACGAACAGCGGCCGTCTGAACGTGCTCCAGTCCAGCTGAAGAAAGCAACTATTGCGTGTGCGTGGTTTCTACCCATGACGCCGCAACGGTATAAGGAAAATAGGGCATGAAACAATCATGAGTTCAGGATCAATTCATGCACAGTCATATAAGTCATAACAACAATAACAATTAAATCCAACAATATTATCAAACAATTAACGATGGCTTAATTACTACGGTTAACTACTACATTAATATTACTACACTTTAGCTACAGGACTCACTAACCTGGCTATTTGGGCTCGTCGGGCCTCCATACTTCAGAAGTTCAGTGATATATATGACATAAGATTGAGCGGGAGATCTTTCCTCGACGACGGCTTCAGGCTAAAGTGAGGTCTTCTCCGCGGAAGGGGGATGCGCCGACGCAAGAAAGGGCCACTTTGCACCTTGTTCCTCCGCAGTGGTTTTGAATCGTGCGAGAGCTTCAACAAGTGCAAATTCCTCCGCCACTGAAGGAAAGTGCAACAGACGACAGGCCCATCATCTGCTTAGTTGAAGCTCGAGGAACAACAGGTGACTAACCAGGACAGGAAAGGGATATTTCACCACACAACCATAGATCCGCTTAGGCTGTCCGATGATTGGAGATGGACCACAGCTCGTTACTCAGCAACGCGAATCGCCTCCGTTTCCACGTATATAAGGACAAAATAATCTTCGAGCCTTTACCCAATATTCACAGCGGCCGTCTGAACGTGCTCCAGTCCAGCTGAAGAAAGCAACCATAGATCCGCTTAGGC
>BQKZ01010441.1:9499-19034 GCA_036244855.1 Temnopleurus reevesii | reverse complement strand
ATCAGATAAGGGAGAGCTGTTTGGATGGGGGAACTCTGAGTACAATCAACTCAAGTGTGTGACGGAAGAAACACAGGTGTATGTCCCTACGCATCTACCATTCAAGGAGGTAGGGAAGGTCACGAGTGCTGCCACCGGAGGGACCATATGTGCCTTAACTAATGGTGAGTTTGATGAGATTAGATTTGTATACTGTAAAGCCAACATTTTAGCATACAAACCCAGCAGTCATTGACAATGAGCAGCGCCCTATCAAACGAATGGGTTATAAACCATTGTAGCCCCCTTCTTTTTTTCTTGAATTTGAATACCTATCCAAATTTGTTCCCCTCTTTTTATATTTGTGTTCTCTGTATTTATTTTCCACCATGAATACACTACTCTGGGTATGTGCTTTCAACATGTACATTAGGGAAGATAATTTTTTTAACAATAAAAAAAAAACCAAGAAAAATTACATGCTATCATGCATCGTATTACTTAGGTTAGCATTGCACATTTGTATTTGAATGGTATCTACATGTTATTGCCAGTCGATTCTTTAATGGTTGACTGAGAAAAGTATTGATTATTCAAGAGAATAACAGGATGTGATAATTTCCTATACTTATTTTTGTCTGTACTTAATAGTTAGTTTAATATTAGTTTTTAAGAGTTTCTAAATTTAGTCTATTGTTTTTGTTTATTGCAGCTTGTGTAAAATAATTGGTAAACGCTTAGAGATTTATGGTATTATTAAGTGCTATATCAAGCATATGGTATTATTATTATCATTATGTTGAAAGCAAATGTTAGCCCAACAGTGTTTAAACCACAATTCTGATTTAGATAAGTATAAGGCTATGCTTAGGAAGTATTTATTTAAAAAATAATTTGCATGTAAATGAGCCCAGTGCACAATATCAAATGTACGTTGTTTTCTTGCTTTTTAAAGCAGATCTTTATTCTCCACTGTCCGTTCTGTTATTTCTTTTTCTGCTGTGTAAGCGCATAGGGACATGCTATGGCTATGTGTTATGTGCTATAAAAGAACTGAATATTATTATTATTATTATTATTATTGTAATTTTTCATTCTTTCCATTTTGTCTTAGAATCTGGTGAAGTATGGGTTTGGGGCTATGGCTTCCTTGGAAGAGGTCCCAAGCTTACAGATACCTCAGTACCTGAATGTATTGACATGTCACTGTTCGGGAAATCAAGAAGTAAGCCTGATGTTGCAGTCACGAAGGTTTGGTGCGGTCTTCACTACTTTGCTGCAGTAACAAGTAAGTTTATCCTTGGTTTAGCCATCTCAGGGCAATAGTTTAAGAATCTAGTGAAGTGTGGGTATGGGGCTATGGCTTCCTTGGAAGAGGTCCCAAGCTTACCGATACCTCAGTACCCGAATGTATTGATATGTCACTATTTGGGAAATCAAGAAGTAAGCCTGATGTTGCAGTCACGAAGGTTTGGTGCGGCCTTCACTACTTTGCTGCTGTAACAAGTAAGTTTTCTTGAAGGATGGGCAATATGAAAGGCGATATTTATACTTGCCATTGCCTTGGAAATCACACAGTAAGCAGGGTGTTACTATTACCAAGATGTTGTGCTGTCTGCATCACTTTGCTGCTGATCCAGGAGTAGGAATTTTGTTTTTTGTGTATTGGTTCGATTTCTTCCCATTCAGTGCTGTAAAATGCACCAGATACAAAGGGGGGAATGTGAATTTGCAACAGTATATTTCCCAAATCATTCAAACCATCAAAACTTTCTTAATTCAGTTTTCTGGATTTTTTTTTTTTTAATTGAATTTTGTGTGATTACTTCTTGGTCTACATACAGACTTGTAAATAGATTTTATTTAATTTGATTGAATCAAATTAATATATATGAATGTATTGAAGATGATAATATTTTGCATTTATAATTTTCTATCACATATTGCTATGCATTGGGCAACAGGACTATTTATAAAAAGAGAAACAATGGCTGTAGAAGAGAATATTCATTGTAATTTATCTGAACACTAAGCTTTGAGATATTCTTTTTTTATTAACATAAATTCTGATCAGTAACTTGTTATCTTGACAAATTCATTTATTACTTGTATTATCTTCCAGATAAAGGTGATCTGTATACATGGGGTACCAATGGATCTGGTTGCCTGGGACTAGGTCAGCTTCATAGCCAGTATTTCCCTCTCAAAGTAAGTCCATTTTCCAATTTACACAGTTTAAACATTTCTTTGGGCCTTATATGATTCCAATTCTTTTATTATTTTAATTTTTGTATTTGCAACATAAAGAATCATATGATCATATTGTGGTATAGCATTGCATAAGTTCCAGCTTTGTAGATTAAAACCTTTGTTTATTCTATGTATTTTACCTATTGTCATTATTTCAATTTTCACATCACTCACTTCTCCTAAAATAAGAGTCTAACCCAACATAATAATCCCAATCTTCAATTATCCCATTTTTCTTTTTCTCCTTTTTCTTTTTTCATCTCTTCTGTCCCATTTTATCTATCCCCTTCTCTCTCACATTAATTAATCTCTGTTGTTTTCTTTCTGTCCATCCTCCTAGGTCTCTCTCCCTGGCCAAGTCACCCATATGGCATGTGGAGTTGATCACACTATAGCCCTTGTAACAAAGGACATCTAAAGCCCATCTGCTTGCTTAATTCATCACACTCCCACTACTCGTTGATCTTGCCTACAAAGATGAGTTGTAACTGGCCCTGTATGGATGGATAGTACAATTGTGTTAATCATCAACCTGCTCATTTTGCCCATGATGGAAAACTCCTGATGGAAATCTCAAGAGGGACAGGCTTAAAGTTCACTGGAAGAGATGATTTACCCAGCCCCTGCGTGAATAGTACCTTTGCAAATGTAACAAAGGATATCTAAGCCCATCTGCTTGCTAAATTCATCACACTCATTGATCTTACCTGCAGAGATGGAAAGAACCATTTTGGTAATCAACAACCTTCTCCTGCCCATGATGGAAAATTTCTGATGAAAATCTTAAAAGAGAAAGGTTTAAAGTTCACTGGAAACGATTATTCGTCCAGCCCATGCATGGATGGTACTTTTGCATATGTAACAAAGGGTATCTAAGGGGGTGTTGCTAAAAAATTGCAATTGTTCTCAATGTGCAGTTGATCGCCAAGCAGCAATCAAAATCATTGTTACATGTGCTTCTTGTGTAGAGTGTAGACTTCATTCTTAGGAAAATGCGCGTTTCCATTTGCAACTGATTTATAGTTGATTTGCATTTAACTGTGCATCTTTCCAGCATGATGGGCATCTGCAAAGTAACAGTTATCAAAATCTATCACAAGATTTTCATTGATTCAGTTATCAGCTTGCTCCCACTCCTTGTATGATGGACGCATCAAACAAATTCCGAATAATAACCTAGCCTGCAGAGTGGAATGATATAAAATAAATTATATCAATGCAACAATTCATTCTAACGTAAACCCACTTTTAGTACACTAGATCTGAGTTCCCAATCTACCATTTCTACTTTTTCAAGTCAGGGAAAAATCAGGGAATTTTATATAATTTCCCTCAAATCAGGGAAAATCAGGGAATTTTGTTCTCGCATAGTATGAACCCTATCGTAATCGAGGATGTACCAAAGTAGGTTGAAATTAGTGAAATAGGTTGACTTGAATATCATGGAATTTCACAAATTTATCAGGGATAAATCAGGGAAATAGCGTGGAATTTTCTTCTCCTCAATTAAACACTAAATAGTTATATAGCCTGCAGAGTGGATAACACCAATGTTGTGTGTATAACATTTACAAGTGATACCCATGTGCCAATCCATAGTATATCGGAAATCCCGTGACCAAAGATCATTGTATTACCGCACGCGTATCTAAATTATCCACCTACAGAACTCTGTGCGTTTGTTGAATTGCAGCGATTAAGGCAAATGTGGACTGTTTTGGACAATGATAAGATCCAAAAGGTTTCAGTTTATTTTTTATGATTGTATTAGCAGGAATATACAGACAAAGATTTTTATTGTGAAATTTCTAAGTGTTCGGTAACATAACTGGATTCACCAGTATGAAATAAAAGCACTCCCAGTGTACTAGATACTCTCTAATAAGGGCTGACAACAATCAAAATCTATGAGGAGGAATGATAATGATCAGCTATCCCTACAATACAATATAGATACTTATATAGCGCTCAATACACAGTATGGTTCCAGAGCGCTTTACAAATTGCATCAACAGAAGAACAAAGAAATAAAAGAAACTTATTAGTCAAACAGAAGAGTTTTTATGGCTTTCTTAAAGGTATCCAAGGATGGGAGAAGGCGGACAGATTGAGGGATCTCATTCCAAAGAGAAGGTGCAAACGATTGAAATGAATTATCCCCAGCTTTATTGTGTGTTTTGGGGATGTGGAGCAAAGTACCTCAGAGTGGACCATCTTTATTAGGCTGGTAAAGAAGAATGGATAGCTAGGGTGGTATACCATCAAGACACATGTTCCTAAGCTAAAAATAACCTCAAGAGAGCAGCGGTTATTTTAAGGTTAGGCTGCCAGGAATGTGATTATAACAGTACCAGGTTCCAGTCATTACAATTTGTATTTAATTTTGAGAATATTGATGAGACACTGCCCAGGTGAAGATGTACGTCTTGAGTTGACCCACCCTTTGGCCCGTATTCCGATAACGAGGTTTAACTTAACCCTGGACTAAGTCATTATTATTTAGACCCCGTCTATTCAAAAGTTAAACCAAGAGTATAAATGACAATGAATAGACGTGGGTCAAGACCTTGCTATCGGAATACAGGCCTTTGTGTCTCATTTGCAATTTACACTTTGATAGGAATTATTGACTGGAACAAATGTTGAAGTAAGTGAAGAAAAATGTAAAGGGAAGCAATTGACTTTCTTCCTAGTCTCCATAGACAGTAAATGTATAGAGCAGCGAGGAGAGAAAAGAAATGTCCATACCCTCACATAGTGGGACAAGTGGACATTTGATTGGCGAAAGAATATTTTTTTGAAAGATATTATGCATCATAGATGCTTAAAAGCTTTATAACTCTAAAAGAGTATCAAATCATTTTTTAGATTAACTAACTTTTGATACATAATACATCAATGAAGTCTCCCTTTCTTGTATATGCTTGCTGCCTTGTAATAAAGGAGAAGTCTTGATGTACCGGACATATGTAATATGTTATATCAGTGATTAGCTTATTTTGCGTGAATGTTTTATGAAAATCAAGCATCTGTACAACAGTAGAAAAAAAAATAGTAAGAGATCATTTATCATACATTTGTAATTTTCTTACCCATAATTACTATCTAACTGAAGCGATGAGCAAATTGTTTTCCGGAAATCCAATTCATTTTAGGGGCTATAACAACATGGAGGACCGAGAAATAAGACAAAATAAAAATTCCCAAATTAAACTTCTAGTTCATTATTGAAATACATGTACCATTGCCCTTGTAACAAAGGATATCTAAGGCCAAGAAATTGCCAAGAAATTTGCCAAGAAATTTAGGAAAGGTGCCATATCCATATCAATAGGTCTGTTTGCCTGAAGAGGGGAGGAAATTTTGATTTTCAATGAGAGCCCTCTTTGAAAAGCTTGAATGGGAGTGGTATATTTTGTCTACTTTCTTGGTTTATCATGTTTATAATGTTAAAATATAAAGAGGAGTAATGTGTACTCGTAGAATGGATCTTCCTGTGCATATTTTACGGCTGTGTCTTATTGACCTCATATTTTTTTTGCGAATTTGAAATCTAAAACAAATATAATTGGTTTTCTTATTCATTCAAAATTTTGATATTAACCTGAGCAAAGAATGGTACTTGATGCAAATTTGGTAATGTACTGATAATCAAGTATTACTTTTACAAATTATTTTATATCAGGAAAGATAGATACTGAACATGTATAAGAAAATTTTAAATTTTTATTGATTGTCGGACCTGCAACGGACACTCTTCCCAAAGTGATTCATGTATTATATTGATTTTTTTTGTGCATGAAGGCTACCAGATATTCCAGAAAACAAAGATATGCATGCAAACTGAATGTTTATAAGTGTAATAAGTTTTTTTCCTTGTGTTATATATACCAATCATCTGAAGCTATTTTTGCTCTATTCTGCCCTGACTACTATCTGGAAAACTTTCATAATTTTGTTGGTATGCATTATATTTGTGACAATCTTGCATATTTTTAAAATGTTTTCATGCAGGACTATGAATGATTATTTTGATGACCTTTGATGTGCTTTCTCATTATTGCTGCATGAAAAGCTTTAAAGCTGATTTTAATTGGGGAAATTAAAATGTGCTAATTTTGATATGTATGGAGAGTTGAAATGCTTTATAATAAAACCTGATAACTTTGCAACGTTATGTTTTTACTCAAAGAGATTAATTGAGTTTGATATAAATGGCTGTGTACATTACCGCTCAGTTCTGTTCACTACAATTTTGTTTTCGTGATGTCATTGCGTGTACCGGTATATGTGCTTGATATTCGCACGGCTGATGTGAAAAGTCAAGGTCAACTCAAGATAATCTGCTCATTTGATGATGTCAGATATTTGTTATTATTTTTGCATGTCTATCAGACCACTTCCATTGTATACATTTGGTGATAATCAGCCTTTAATTCTAAGCAGACCCAATTTTACTGCATGATTTACAGTATGTATGGAATGATCGTACATTTTAAATGGAAAAATTCAAGTTCCTTCATATTATTTTTAATTTTTAAAGAAATGTGTATATTTTCATCAGTCTGGCAGTCTTGTTTTTTTTTTTTTTTGTCTGGTTTTTTTTTTTTTTTTTGGGGGGGGGAGGTGTAAGAATAAAGTTATGGATGCTTGTATCTACTTTAAGAATAATTTTTTGATGTTTTTCCTAAAATGCCAGACGAACATGTTGCAGCTGCATGGGAGCAAAATTATTTTGAATCTAGCTACAAATCATTCAATATTTGCATGAACCTTTCCTTTTAATCTTTCCTACTTTGGCCCTATTTTTGAGCCAGATATGAAGGGTCTTCATAAAATGTAACATTCTATTAGCCTTCTGTAATCTTAATAATAATCTGTTTTAAAAGATGAAAAGATGTTTGTATAAATTATTATTTTTGTAGGAAGCTGCATTTATTATATTTCTCATTTTCAATTATCTTGCTTATGCATTAGCTCTTTCTTTCTATCTAATATTCATATGATATCTTGTAACAGTTTTTTTGTTAAGGTAATTCATGTAAAAGAGCATTCATTTTGTTTGTGTCATATTCCAAAAAGTAAATGCACTTGAATTACTTTATGCAACACCATTTTCTCTCTGTCTACCTTCCTCTCTATCTCCCTCCCTGCGCCCCTCCCAGTTCTCTTTTTTTTCTCTCTCCCCCTGCCCCTCCCTCTCTGCCCCCTCTCTCTCTTTCCCTGCCCCCATCTCTCACTTCCCCTCGCTCCCTGCCCTCATCTACATATATATCTCTCTCTCCCTCGCTCCCTGTCCCCATCTCTCTCTCTCTCTCTCTGTCTTTCTCCCTCACTCTCTGCTTCCATCTATCTCTCAATTATTTTGTCAGCTCTCTCTCCATATTTCCTTCTCTAATTTTGTATCTAATGGTCAACATGTGCTTAACCCCTTTTATCTAATGTATTTATTGAGTTATCAAATAAGTAAGTTCTCCATGAACAAGGTCATTGTCAGAACCATATTCTGCAAACTAAGTATTTAATTTGCAATATACAGCCCTGACAAGGTCAAACAACTTCTCAAAATTGTTTTGTCACTCTCTCCTCTTTTACTGCCTCTTGAGAATTGCATATTTATATGTTATTTTCATTGTGACTTATCATGCAACATTAAAATGCAACATACATTTCCTTCTTTGTTATCAAAATATTTATTTTCATTTTTGAAAGTACAGTTATACAAAATAAGTATTAAATGTATCAGATCTGTTACTACATATATCTTTAGAGTTCTTCAAACAAGACTATAAAAAGAAACCAAATCCCGCGAAGTAGAAAATATTGAGAAGACAATATAATTTGTTCACCTGATGTCATGTATATTCCTTAATTTCCATTTACTGGTTTGTCAAAAACATAGAAACATCTTTGATATTTTAAAATATCTTTATAAAATACATACATGAGTTTGACCAATATGATTTTTTTGTTCATTTGGTTTAGAACTAAAATACAATCTCTTTGCCAAGATTATCCAGAATGGATCATGATTTCTACTTAGAATTTATATATTATATGTTCTCTTTATAAACTACAATATAGTACTGCAATAAGTTTGAACGAAAATATACAATTTGTAAAAAAAATTCACATCTCTTATAAACACATAATTACACAAAGAATATGATTTCTCACTGTATGATTAAAATAACTGCATATATGGTTATGATTATGCTTTCGATGTCAAAATCTACATGATCAACACAATTTTTCTGTAAACTTCTGAGTAGATCATTATCATGATCTTTATCATGATCCTTATTTCAATTGAGTATTTGATTGTGATGTGATAAAGCCTCTTTGCAAAGCAATCATCTGATTGGTCAAATCACTTCATTCATAATGAGAACAAGAATGTGATTGGCCACTCATGATTGCATTGTTTGGAGCATTATGAGGTATTGGTAAAAGACTAGTGAAGTAATAATATACAATTTTTTCTGTATAAACTTATGTCACAAATTAATGATGTTGAATTACTGTAATGATCATAGCCGGTGTTTGCATTCAATGGAAATGCTTGCAATGATTATATGAATAACTTTGGAGGCCTGATAAATTGAAATGGCTCTCAATTTCGGATGCAGGATCCTACAAATATCATGGGTATTAGAAATCACTATTTGTGTACCAACTTTGATAAAATTGTATATATTTTGTGTATCGTTTTAACTACATCGAACAAAGAATGGAGAATTTCTAAAATTCTTTGATGCAGCTGTATTACCTAGCGTCCAAATAGATTAGCAGTGCTGCATATTGGACTAAAATTAAGAATCAAATGTTGGTTAAGAATATTATGCTTCTGTTAATCAGGTTTTATATAATGTTTATGGTATTGCTTAATCCTGCAATTTTGATTTGTAAAAAGTTGATCTCCTCTGAAACATTAATGTTATATATTTGTTGTGATTTTGTTGGGAAATTTTTAACCCACCCTATAAAGCAGCTCTTAGTGATGTGCATCTTTCTGATATTACATTAATCCATTCTTAAGGAGAGTACTCTTCATAATGGTTGAATTTAAATGAATCCTTTGTGTTATTATTTTTCATCCTATTCTTTTTCATGCTTTGTCATATAATCACAATCAGTATACTTTAAACAGGATTTATGAGCTTATTAAGATAAATTAGAGCTAAACAAACTCTTGGGCAAGGATGTTGAAACATGTAGAATGTTTTCTCAAGAGGCGAGATATTTGTTCATACCCCCAAGATGAATCAACATACATGCCACGTGGAGCTAATAATTCGGGCCACTT
>BQKZ01010440.1:0-12913 GCA_036244855.1 Temnopleurus reevesii | reverse complement strand
AATATGTTAGTAAAGTGGCCTCTTTAAAGAGGATGTGGAGGGGGCCGGCAGGGTTTGATGGCGTTCAAATAAAGTACGTTTATTCAACCGCGAGTCAACAAAAAAATAGAACTTAATAGCCTTCAGACCAAAGTATAAATACAATAACATGTGTCTCGCACCAGAACATGAGGTCAAAGGAAGATATTGATATCCTGAAAATTTGGAACTTTTCGTCAAAAACAATTTTCCTGTTTTGGCTTTCATTCTAGGCCAAAAGGTTTCGTTTTAGTATACTGTGCTGGTTACTTCTTCACTTTACAAAGTTAAGTAGTTGTTATTTTGTCGAAAGAAGCCCTCCGAGATGGCTAGAATTTTGACGAAGAAGGATAGAGCTCGACTCTGGTGGCGCCTTATGAGGAAATATGTCTTCATCGCGTTGGTACCGCTTCTTTTGTGCCCGATACCAATAATCATCAACAACCAAGTAAGTATCATTAGTATTTTGATGCACTCAATAATTATTTTAAACGTTATGTGATTTGTTTCGATTTTCAATCATAATCGTGTCCGTAATTTTGGGAGGGGGAGGGGGGTCCGGGAGATGACCCGAGCATCCGTTTTTTTTTGCAGGGCATACTCTAATTAAGACTGGAGAGAGAGATAGAGAAAGAGAGAGAGAGGGAGAGAGACAGAGAGAGAGAGAGAGAGGGGGGGAGGGGGGCGGTCACCATTCAGCAGTTGTTTTCGCTCATCATAAGCCCCAAAATAGTTTGTTTCTTTGCCCCCCCCCCCCCCCCAATGAAAAGATAGTCCGCTCCAGCAAAAAAGGTTTTCTTTAAAACTATAAACACATAACTATTAAAAACAGATTAATTGATTCTTTTATACATAGAGCCCACAAAAAAAACCCCTTGAGTTTTGAAAATAATGACATTTTCCAATCCACTCATAAATATTCGATCGATACAGAGAAGCTGGCTATATACATTAGGATCATTAATGGCAAATTGTGAAATTGGACACCCTTCCAAAAAGATTTTTACTTTTAAAACGTATAGGTATTAACTTTTTATTGTATCTGTATTCAAACATTATGTTTACAGAACATAAATACGGTGTTTATCAACGAATTATCAGCACTATATACCAGGTACTGTATCCATAACGAGTTCTGCGTAGTTTTATACTGAAATAGATATCGTAATATTATTACGCAATAAAAAGATAAAGGTCCATTCGACGTAAAAAATGTCCTTGAGACTGAAAAATAGTTTAATATTTGAAATTGTTGTCTATAATCAGTTTTTCATGATATGATATTTTAGGCTATAAACCTGTATCAATATTTGATTCGCGGAGGAGGGAGTTTTTAACATACAATATAATCAATATTAATTTGCATTATAAGTTACATATTTAAACGAATTATAATGACTGTTAATGAAATTTGGCAAGATGAACACATTTAATGAAAACAAAATCTATATTTGTTTTAGAAAATCTGGAAAAATATCTAACGTTGACAATTTATCTTATACAATGGAGCGTATCAATACACCTTTTTAAATTCTATGCTTCAGCCATAATAATTCTTGTGAGCCACGTGTTACTGTGTGCTAGATGAGATACAAATGTTGGAATGGATGCAGTTAAAGTAAATATCATTTCAGCATAATACAGCTTATCTAACTTTTTAAAAATGTGGCTCTCCTGGAGGAAATGGGAATTATTTGTGACGTACTTTGATCATTGAGGGAAAAAATTAACGATCAAAGTTTAAATCTAATGTACATTATTTTGATGCCAAATTATAATAAGGGACAGCAATAATAAAGATCATAAAACATATATCAGTCAGACACGTTATTTTCATATGCATTTGTGCACAAAACAGATTAAATTTGTTAGCATTTAGTAGGAAAATAAACTCCGAAATAGGCTAGTGTGTTTTTAATCTATAAAAGATTAGGTCAGTCATATGGAGGAACAATAAAATAAAGAATAGTTATAAAGAGGAAACAAACGTAGACTCGATGGCCTTCCGTGACAAGTTCAATTCAAGGGAAACAGTGGATAATGGTCTTCAGGAAAATGAAGAAGGAAGAAGGTCATGGAGTGGATTGAATCCATTACGAAAATGTTTGCAACTCTTTTGAGCTTAATTTTTTTTTATCTCCCTTCTTTCTACCCGGATGGCACGGACAAATCTGTATTCCTCTATGTTCTCAGAGGCAGATAATAGGGACCTTTAAGCATGTACAAGACGGTATGGCTGATCACAACGTTAGCTCTAAGGTCCGTTCCAGAAGGGTGCACCAACACAACACTACTTGTTGAATGGACCTTAGAGCTAACGTTGTGATCGGCACTACCGTCTTGTACATGCTAAAGGTCCCTAGTATCAGATCACAGATGACTGCAGGGGCAGATAATGGCACTTCATGGGTCACAGAGTCCTAAACTTGACAACGCTTTGACCACAGACAAGTAAACCTGCATTTTCATCATCATCATGAGCCCGAGTGCTAAATTAGAGGACACAATTAATGTTCATTGCTAATAACAATTCTCATGTGCCATAATGCAACATCAGGATGTCTATTTAACATTCTTTTTGCTTTTTCTTGTATAATCCTTTGCAGATTGGTTATATGACCTTCATTTTGTTTGTTTACTTGTGTTTATTCTCCATGAGCTCACGACTCTCGGTTTCGCAGCATAACACTCGAGACTTTCAAAGCCCAGCCTTGACATTAATTTCCCTGACCAATGAAAGTGTACTCTACAGAAAGGTGCAAATTGTAACCCTTTCTCAGTATTTCGAATCGTCGAGAAAATGGGTGTTCCAATAAAGGTAACAATGTGGATGTTTAAGGCAATTCTTTAATGAATTATCTTTGATTCACTAATTCACAGATTGGTTACATGGCCTTTACAATCTTCCTAATGGGCATCTATTGGGTGACAGAAGTCATCGCGCTTCCCGCCACGGCTCTCATCCCGATGGTCCTTTTCCCGTTGTTTGGGATCCGGGACACGAACACCGTTGTGAAGACCTATTTTCACGGCGTCACCTTTCTCGTTTTTGGCGGGCTTGTCCTTGCGGCGGCGATCGAACATCAGAATCTCCACCGTCGCTTCGCTCTCCGGGTGCTACTGCTTTTCGGTACTGACCCAAAGAGGTGAGGTACTTATAGAAATTGCCATGAAACGATCCCGATTCATGTCATTATCATGATTATTTCCAATAATATTGCCCTCCAAATACTTTATTTATTCATAATTTCAATAAGTCACCATGTTTTTGGCGGGCTTGTCCTCGCCGCTGCAATCGAACATCAGAACCCTCATGTCTTACAGGGTGCAACACTTGTCCCGTATTAATTCATTAAAAACATGTGCTCATCATGTGCGTGTATGTGTGTGTGTGTGTGTGTGTGTGTGTGTGTGTGTGTGTGTGAGTGTGTGTGTATGTGTGGGGGACTTTGGGGGAACCGGTATATGAAGGGCGTCATTTTTTTAGGTGGGGGGGGTAAAAAGGTATGGGCAGTTCGAAATGAGGACTAAGCTCGACAGGATGGGGGTAAATGAAAACATGACCACAGCTTTTTTCTTAATCCTGGGTGCGCCAATCAATCGTCGGTCCTCCAATCGTCACTACATATTTCCATTTGAATGTTTTTTGTTCATTTTTCATATTATACTTCAGATTACTGCTAGGTTTCATGAGTGCAACGGCATTCCTCTCCTGTTGGATGAGTAACACAGCTGTCACGGCCATGATGCTTCCCATCGCTCGGGCCGTGCTCGATGAAATCGGCAAGCAGGACATCTTTGAAGACCAAGAGATGGACGACGACATCGCCGGGTTTGGAGAAAAATCTGAAGATAAGGTTAGCAATTTTTTTTTCACTCATAACAGGTACATTTATTTTCAACACATTAATGCACGTACAATACCGGTAAGTACAATAATGTCCGAACTCCTCCAAGATGCAGTTAAACTTCATGCAAGCTCTTCCAAGCAGGCGCATTTATTATCTTAAAGTTATTTTACATATTCAAGAGATGCTCAAATGATGATTTATCTTAAGAAGTCTTCCAATTTTGACTTGTGATAATTTAGATGAGATCATTAGAACTAACACACTATTTCAGTATACATGAGATGCATGATTTGCCAAACCGATACGTATACGCATTTCCGCTATTTATGATGCAAGAAGCCATCACAAAATGATATATACAGAACAACATTCAACCAAAATTGAAACACAATTTATTACCTAGATCTTTACAAACTGACACGTTCGGTAATTAATTCGTTTAAATATTTTCATTTGTATCTATTAGCATACAAAGCATGGTGTTTCACTAGCAGTGACAGAAAAAGGAGATACAAACGGTATCACATTTCCAAAGTAAGTATTCAGTTCACTTCGTTAAAAATGCTCTTCAGGTCTAACTTATTGAAAGGAACGTCAGTCTTGGTTTTGTTGTACCACCACCATCATCACCACCACCAGCATCATCATCATTATCAGCACCATCATCTTCATCATTATCATCATTAACAATCTGTTACAACAACTGAACCTCCAAAATAGTCTGTATGATGTTGACGCATTAATTTCAATTTTTGAAATATTAGTTTTCAATGAACCCCATCGTCACCACGTTAATCTATAACTGTATAACTTTGATTTTCTTACATGTCTGATAAAATTAAAACATTATGCCCTTTGTTTTATTGCTTATCAAAACAATATCTTTCACAGAAAATGATCGTTATCATCTCCGTAATGAGCGGGACCGTCCTCCTCCTCCTCCTCCTCATCATCATCATCGTCATCATCATCGTCATCATCGTCATCATCATCATCATTACCATCATCATCATAATCATCATCATCACCACCATCATCACCATCATCACCATCATCACCATCATCACCATCATCATCATTATCATCATCATCATCATCATCACCACCATCATCATCATCATCATCATCATCATCACCATATCGTATTCAAAATCCTCATTATACACTAAAACAATAGGTCTTTCTTAAATGACAATAATTTTTTTTTTCATGAATGATTTAAATTCTAAAAAACAAAAGCAGAAAAGCATATCATCATCATCATCATAATCTTTGTAAATTCATTCTACTTACAGTGATAATGTTGACGAACACGACAATCTGGCAGTCTCTTCCAAGTCCAATAAAAATCGAAGACATTTGCTTCTCTGCAAAGCCGTAATATTAGCCATCATTATCACCACAATCATCATCATTGCAATTTTTACTATTAATTCTACTTACAGTGAGAATGTTGATGAACACGACAATCTGGCAATCCATTCCAAGTCCAATCAAAGCCGAAGACATTTGCTTCTGAGCAAGGCTGTAATACTAGCCATCCCCTACGCGGCCAATGTCGGTGGCACAGGATCGTTTTAAGAGGGCATCATCATTGTTCTACTTTTAATTTTACTTTCAGTGATAATGTTGATGAACATGACAATCTGGCAAGTTCTTCCAGGTCAAACCAAAGTCGAAGGCATTTGCTTCTGAGCAAGGCCGTAATACTAGCCATCCCCTACGCGGCCAATGTCGGCGGCACTGGATCGTTAGTCGGCACCCCTCCAAACATCGTCTGCGTCGCTGTCGCGGAAAGGTAAGATCTTGCACGATAGTCTTACGACCATTTGCGACGATTTGCGCGACTTTTAGGTGCAGATTGCTAGATCGTTTGATATTCTTGCTAAAGTTTCACGATCACCATCGGGCATTAATGCAATTAAGAATCGTAGAGCATATACTCATTTCTCGCTCTCGTGCCACAAGCAGTCAAGTCGCACAACGTCGCACGAGTCTAGAACGACGCTCCCACGACATGTCTGCTTGTGACAGGAAATGATATATCAGTGATTAACTCTCACATGACAAAGGAAAAAGTGCAATCATTGTAATTTGAATATGATAAAAAAAAAAATCAATGCCGACCTAACGCAGTGGTGTCAGACTTGTAGTAGGCGACAACGACTTCCTCATTTTAAACAGAAAACAGTCGAGAGTTTTGTTTTCTTTAATATTATATTTAATTAAACCTTCACATCGAAGGATAGCGAAACATATGGAAAGGGTGGGATAGGGGATGATATGCAATGTCCTGATATGACAAAATGTCTTATTTATATTTTCATCACATTCATTCATCAAATCCATACATTTTTTTTTTCATTTTCAGTCTCTTTGGTAAAGACACCGGACTGAACTTTGCGAGCTGGACATTATATTGTTTCCCTCAGATGATCGTCTGTGTGCTCGTTATCTGGTTGTGGCTTATGTTTATGTATCTTCCTCGCAGGTATGTTAACCCTTTGACATCTGGATTCGGGTAGTCCATGTAAAAAGTCTATTGGAATTAAAGAAGTCAGTAGTCAATGAGTTAATCAAGAACTGTTTTGTAATTTGTGATATTTTGGTTTTGTTTTTGCTTTCTCATTTATTTCTATTGTTCTTCTTCAATAATTTGGATATCTATAATGAAGGAAAAGAAATTTGTGGGTCATCCTGTTTAAATATCCTGTTTAAGATAAAATCAATAAAATTATCAATAGATCAATCACTTAGGAGATCCATTATTCAATTTAGGAAAAATGAAAATATTAACAACTACATCTTCTGGATTGGTTACAATTCTACTTGGATTAACCTTTACCAGTATTTCAACAAAATACGATGTTAGACGACATACCCGAATCATGCTTAAAAATGTCCCTGATTGTTTGCTGATTCGTTTGGAGGGTGGGTTCAAAGAGTTTTTTTTACCCGAGGACTTGAAAAGAAGATAAAAGAATAAATAATAAAAAAAAAAAACACGTATCGACTTTTATGTTTATGTTATATTTGTTTTGTTATACCAATGATTGTAATGTATATATTGTGCAGCAGGGCTCCCTGGTAGAACAGGCCTACTCGGCTTGAACGGGACTACCCTGCTTTAAAAAAAATATTAATAAGACAATGAATAATTAAAAAAAATAAAATAAAAATAAAACTTTGTTGTGACGGGGCACGGGGCTCTTACCCTCGGCCCCTATATCCATATCTTATTATCCTTCTATTCTCACTATCGCATAGAGCTCTCAAAATCTGTTCAGTTTGTCCTTTTTGTTTAAAACTTGTTACTTAATCGTCTGCATAATTATACAGATGCAGAAACAACAAACAATATGGCGTCGATGAATCGACGAAAGTGAGGAGAGTAATACAGCGTGCGTATGAAGAGCTCGGTCCAACAAGGTAGGATATGGAATCAACTATCTGTTCCGCTTGAGTTCTTTATTATGTTGTACACTATATTCCAAACGTATTTTCTTTTCATGAATGGTGGTAATGCTTTAAATTTTGCGTCACATGTACATTTTGACACCTGCTCAAATCATAATCACATTATTACGCAAGTCTGTCCTGATTTTTATGCTCATTTGAATTGCGATCCACTTTTTACGAAAATAGCTATAATCTTGTTACAAGCTTCATTTTTGTTTCCATTTTTGTTTCCATCAAACAAATCGTTATTATTGTCTGATTGCATCAACTTTCTTAGAATTTTAATCAAATTAAATGTTTCTATTTCAGGTTTGCCGAATGGGCAGTGTTGGGCCATTTTCTTGTCATCGTCACGCTGTGGATCACCCAAGACCCCAAAGTCTTCCCGGGATGGGGCTCGTTCTTCCCGCCGGGGTGAGAAAGACGATAAAGATGATGGTGATGATGATAGTGGTGCTGCTGCTGCTGATGATGAAGATGATGTTGATGATGTTGTTGATGATGATGATGATGATGAAGATGATGATGTTGATGATGATGTTGATGATGAAGATGATGATGATGATGATGATGATAGCAACGGCGATGGTGGTGAAGACGATGAAGTTTTGTTTTGTTGTTGTTGGTTGTGATGATGATGATGATGATGATGATGATGATGATGATGATGATGATGATGATGATGATGAAGAAGGTGATGATAATAATGATGTTATCATTATGTTTGTTTTGATGATTAGGGGGGGGGGGGTGGATGGGGGGGTGGTGATGATGATGTAATCATTAACATCATCATCATTGATCATGATGTTTGTTGTTATGATGATGTTGGTGGTGGTAATGGTGATAATGATGGTGATATATTGATGATGACGAGGATGATGATGTGCCGGTTGATCACTAAAGACCGCAATGGGGGGGGGGGGGATCTTTTGCCATCGTTGAAAAAGAAGAGATTCTCAAAAATGTCCAATGTGATTTAAAATCTAGCTCTCGTTTATAATGATAATCAGGATTATCATCGCTAGAAGATTTTTTAATTTGAATTTTCTCGAATGAATTTAGCAAAAATACTCTACTTTTATTGTAATTACGTTTGTTCTTTCAGAGTTGGAAGCGCAACGCCTACCATACTTATCACCATTTCGCTGTTCATGTTTCCATCGGAAAAGCCCCAGAGAATCATAAAGATTCGGGAGCATCAATTAAAAGGTAGACTATGCATAATTTCATGATTATATGATAGATAGAATTTATTCAATATTGTCGCCAACGGCCCACAAAGGGGTGCACACGCTATACTGCTGTGTGAAGTTACCCGGAGGCTATGAAAAAAAGTCGTAGGCTGTACCGGGTGGGACTCGAACCCACGACCTCTGGATGACTAGACCAGTGTCATAACCACTAGACCACCGGAGCGCCCTAGCGATAAGGTTCTGTGAATCCAGTGTGTTTGGGCCGTTGGCGACAATATTGAATAAATTCTATCTATCATTACGTCACCCAGCGGAATTAATCACAATTCTTTCATGATTATAGTGAGACACTTTTCGTCCCGCTAATATTGTCAGACTATATGGGTTTATTAGTTTTTTCTTTTTCGGCTTAATAATGAGACCATCAATTATTAGAAATTTGTTTGTTTTCGTTCACATTTTGCTAAAAATAAGATAATGAAAACGTATATCATTATATTTCACTTCTGGAAAACAAATACTACAAGATTTTAGTGACTTTTTAAATGGAATTTCTCTTGAATCGGGTGTGCTTCGACTAATTGTAAGGGGGTGTTGCTCAAAATCAACTGCGATTGATCGCGATGCCCGCAAAACAACGATCGGCCAGCCAAAGTCGGACATGGATGACATGCGCCAGGGTAGTCTGTGCTCGTATTGTCTGATGACGAATATCACTATTAATCGAAACGTCGCTTCATTTACGCGCTTTCACACATTGGGACCTATGATTAACTTTATTTGTTCACCTCGATGTAACTCTTCTATTGTAACTTTTCTATTGCACATTGTTGATAGGAATACATCACATTTGCTTCCATCATGAACTTAACAAGTGTTTTTTTTTTAGTGTCAACCACCTTTTTACTTTGAAAACAGACGTGATGGATCCAGAAATGTGTCCAATAGATGGAGCCAATACAAGTACATCGTGCGTCAACAATGCTTTGGATGATAGTGGAAGTGAAGCAAAACTACCCAAAGTGAAGTCGATTCCCGCCTTGATAAACTGGGATGTCGTCCATGAGAAGATGCCATGGGGTGTGTTGCTAATTGTCGGAGGTGGTTTTGCGCTGGCGGATGGATGTGTGGTAAGCTGAATGAAAAGCTATTTTCATGTGATAACATTCGCAATTAATGATGAAAATATCCATGTAAATTAAAACTATTACTATTATTTTTAAACAATAACTGTTAGTTTAGGCATAATCTTTGTATTCCTTGTAAGCTACGTAACTTCGATGAGTGTTTTGTGGTCAGAACGTCGATATATTTTGTGAAACAAAACTTTTGTAAGGCAAACTATTATACTCTCACCCTAAAGTTTGACATCTGAAAGTTTTGTATAACGAATTCTTTCAAACGCTGCTTTTCTCATCTTTTGTGTTTACTTGCTGGTATTACGAATTTGTGTTCATCCGTCGTAAATATGACAACTATTTCAAGCAATGAAATTTTACTAATAGTACCTCGATAAGCGCGCCAATGTATTGATCGATTGATCATATTTTCCGTCATAAAAAGATACATTTCATCATACAAAGACCAAAGAATGCGAAAATATTACGTTTAGAAATGATCGACAACACAATGCAGGACAAGAATTAAATAAAGAAAGAACAGACGGTATACATCATTTTACCCCATTTATATATGTCTGCGAATTCTACCACCCCCTCAAAAGGATAATTAAATCGTCTAATTAAAACCAACAAAAATCTCCTTTGTTTTCCGATTTTTCATTTTTATCTCTTGTTTCAGGCGACGGGTTTGTCAGCTTGGCTTGCGGAGCAATTTGAAATCTTCTACGGAGTGCCAGCCTTCGCCATGGCCTTCATCACAGGTATCATGATCTCGATCATGACAGAGTTTCTTGCTAATACGGTCACCACCACGCTCTTCCTTCCAATCGTTGCAGAAATGGTGAGGTTTTTAATTTTTCTTCCTTTTTTGCACTTTCATGAGGAAAAAAATACACACCTACCCATCTTTTGCAAATGGTCGGAGTGTGATTCTTCACGACTTTGTATATTGGTAAACTAGTTGGAAAAGGAACAGCGTCAACTGGGAGACGAACTTATAGTTATACAAAAAAAAAACACAACCGTCACAGAAAAGAGAGTTAACGTTCACGCATCTTCAGGCATTTAAAGTAATAAGAAAAATGATGATGATGATGAACATTGTTCATATACCATTAATCACTCGCTCAAGGAAGTCCNGGGGGGGGGGGGGGGGGGGGGGGGAGGTGGAGGCACCACCCCCTCCCGGTCAGAGCTAGAAGGGCGAAAAATTTGATGTAAAAAGGGGCTCCAATATTGCTGAAGGGACGCAAATTTTTAGTTAGTGAACTTTTTTTGCTTGATTGTTTGCTTGCTTGTCAGCCCTTCAAGACGGGGAGGGCGGCGCAAAGGAATTAAAGGAGAAAAAAAAAACGGGTCGCCGACCCAACCTATAGCGTTCATTACGGGTATCATGATCTCAATCATAAGCAAGTTCCTTGCAAACACGGTCACCACCACGCTCTTCCTTCCGATCGTTATGGAAATGGTGAGGGTTTTTTAATGCACTTTAACTGGCAAAGAAATGACGTAGTTATAGGGCAGTCACACCAACCGAATAACCCCATCCTGCTTTCAAACCGCATCTTCAATATGGTAATTATTACTGTCTTATTTCGTGTAAAAACTGATGTTTGAAGGTTATTTCTCTCAATCTCAGTTATACAAGCTCACTGATTTAACCAAACATTAATTTATAGCTCATAGTTCGATTTAGCAGCAGGGTTGGATCAAGCATTTCCAGGCATTGAAAATATAACCCCAAAGAGTACATCAATATCCTTTTAGTATATTCAGGAGTAAAGTTCCCATCCAGTAACATTTCTAATTTTATCCGATTGTTTCCTCATCATTTTCTCAAAAGGCTGTTGCAATGAAGATAAACCCGCTGTACTTCATGATTACCACCGCTGTCTCTGCATCCTTTGCATTCATGCTCCCCGTGGCCACCCCGCCCAACGCCATCGCATTCGCTAGTAAGGAGATCAAAGTTATCGACATGGTAAGGATATTAGTTTTGTAAAAAAACAAAAACAACAACAACTGCTCTTGAAAGCTGCTAGTTAGTTAACGTTTCGTCCCAATTATTCATTACCATGTACCCGTCATAAAACAAGACATAGGCATATCTTAACTATATACATCATCGGGGCGGGGGCCTATTTGCGTTGAGGCGAAAGGAAAGGCTTAATCTAACCCGGAATACACGACGCTTAGCTGACGTCTACGCATGCGTTCGTTCAACACCATCCGAGTGATTTCAACGTCTGTCAAGTGTCCTTTATCCATAATTCTGCGTTTACGAAGCGTTTTTTTTCAATCATGAACGCTTGGCAGACGTTTAATGTAAACGCAAAGGCGTAATTGAGGCTTTAGAAAATGAACGATATGGATGCGATTCGCCCCTTGTATGAGACGGAGCCAACAAGTTTTTAGGACTTATGCCCCAAACCCATCCACATGAGTACTGCTTTCTTTTGAATACAAACCTTGAGTCATTAACGATGATTACATCAGTCTGATATTGATTTATGATACTTTCTTACAATGCCCATCAATTTTAATGAAGAACTATTGTTGTACAACCATGTCAAATCTTTTTGGTATGCCTATTTTTAAACTTCGCCACTATTTGTCTGGGTGAACATATCTATCTGTTAATGAATGCGTAAGATCTTTTAAACATTCATGCCAAATAAAATTGTCAAAATATATATCTTCTAATCTTTGCAGGTGAAGACAGGGTGCCTACTGAACTTCTTATGCGTCCTGGTATTTCTCTTCTTCATGAACACTCTGGGTCGATTAATATTCGACATTTCAACTTTTCCTGATTGGGCGAATGATGGAGTCATTGGAATACAAAATACCACAGACATGTTCAACTGGACGACAACCGGAATACCTTCGTAAAGTGACATTTTAGAGACAAATTAAACGAACACATTTTACATGTTTTAGGGAAATAGAGACCATTTTGATCTCTGTTTTTATAAGCAGTCGTTTTTTAACGATTTTTCTTTCTGCAAAAACCTTATTCTTTATTGGTTTTCTTTCGACGTCCGTTTTCGAAAGAGGGGAGAGTGATAGCGTAATCGAGCAAGCAAATGCCACCGACATGCTCAACTGGACGACAATCGGAACACAAAATGATATTTGAAACATAATTATTAACCAAACAATTTTTTTGAAAATTGGAGTTCATTTGATCTCTTTTTAATGGGTCATTTTTGACATATTTTTCTTTTTAAAAATCGTTTATTCAAAGTCTTTTTCGACGTCCGTTTTC
>BQKZ01010436.1:7153-21426 GCA_036244855.1 Temnopleurus reevesii | reverse complement strand
ACTAACGTTGAGACGGACTAACGTTGAGACGGAAAAAATAATCCAGGATCCATCAACAGTTCTGAGCGCCTCTGTAACCACCCCGCCGCACTTAACCCATTGACTACTAGAACCGGATAGTCCCTGCACAAAGTCTTTAGAAATTACAGAATTATAAGGAGTAAATGGGTTAAAGACACTATGGCATTCATTGGAACAACTTCGGACATGGTGGAGGAACACATATACCGACCAAACCATCCATCATACAACGCAATATATGCGGTTTTATTGATCATGCTTGCTTTTATCATTATCATTGGCAATTTCCTGGTCCTTGCAACGTTCCTAAAAACTGAGAGTCTACGCAGGCCGACGTACTATCTCCTCTCCAGTTTGGCATTTGTCGACTTCTTGACTGGCGCCATCTGCATCCCCTCGACGATTTATCGGAGGTTTGTACTCAATGATTTGACTTGTATTCATAAAAACGCAAAGAATCTCACGGCACCGCTATTACTTTTCTCATCTATTTCGCTGTTTCACATAGTGATGGTCACTTTGGATCGTTACATTGCTGTGAATAAACCATTCCGGTACGAGACACTCGTCACATCGCGGCGATTTGCCGTCGGGATTACCCTTAGCTGGCTCATAAGCTTGGGCATGGTCATTGGTTTCGTAGTGAAGCCAGAAGATCAAATCAACATTGTACCTTATTGCGAATTCACTGTCCTCAGACCTGATGATGTGTATATAATAGGCGGAGCGCTAATTGTCCTGATTATTGTGGCATCATCCGTAACTTTAGTGAGCCTTAACATGGCTATTCTCCGAACAGCAATGCGACACGCGCGTAGGATCGCGCAGATGGAACGTGCGATTCCCGGTCGACGCGCCAGCGTGTCCCGCGTGAAATCCTCACAAGTTGTCCTGTTCATAACCCTCAATTTTATCGCTTGTTACGTTCCAACATGCGTTGGAAACATCATTGGTGGGTTTAATATTGAATTGGCGGATCGTCTTTACAAACGACCATTCGAGGACGCTATGATGTTCGTATATCTTTGCTCATCAGCCATTAATCCGATCGTATATTGCTTTCGTGATCGCACATTTCGCCAAAATGCTTTAAGATATTTTAAAGACATGGCAGTGTGGAAGAAACTTTGTTCCAAGGAAACGGTATTTCGTCAAGATGTGTTATAAGATACGTACGAAAACAACTACGAAAGTGCTGATATGATGACGATGATGATGATGACGGTAATAATAATCTTTATAAGATGGCTTAGACCGATCCAGCCAGCAGATTGTTGAAATCGTGATCATTCAAAAAAAAATCTGCACCGCTGAACAGCCGTGATTTTTTTTTTGGCGCACTGCTAATCACTATGAACCCACCATACATTAGAAAATTTCTTGATCAAAGGTCTACTGAGCGTTTGGTCAATGCCTTAGTTACGTCACATCTAGATTATTGTAATAGCTTGCTCATTCACTTACCTGCCTCGCATCTTGCCCCTCTCCAATTCGTACAGAATACTGCAGCCCGCCTGATCACTCGCACGAGAAAGTACGATCATATCACCCCTGTCATCCTCAAGCTTCATTGGTTAAAAATTCCTCAACGCATCCAATTCAAAATTCTGTTGCTTACATATAATGTAGTTCATAATCACGAACCATGCTATCTGATCGATCTCATCTCTCATAAACCCAGCCGATCTATGACCCTCAGATCTTCAGCAAAACCTCAACTCGCACTTGGACCCCGCACCCGTACTCGATATGGTGATCGTGCTTTCTTTGTGTGTGCTCCCCTCCTTTAGAATAATCTTCCCTCTTACATTCAGAATTCCCCCACAGCTGCATCATCCAAATCTCAACTAAAAACTTACCTTTTCAAATAGCAGTAGACCTTTGATCTAAATTCCAATTACTCCCTTCCTTGACCACTGTATGTTCTGAATATGTATGTAATGAAGCTCTGATTATGTTTATGTTTATGTTTACGTTAGTTATGTTCCTGTTTAATTTGTATGTATTTGATGTATTCTAAAATTCTTGTAAAGCGCCTAGAAGCATTGGCATAAGGCGCTATACAAATGTGGCTTATTATTATTATTATTATTATACATGCGCATAGTGGTAAACAATGGAGCTTATAATTAAAATTAAAAGTATCGGTACAACATCATACACTTCCAGCTCAGCTCAACGTCAACGTCAATGGGCCCTTTCGGTTTCCGATCATTATAACTCTTTGGATCACATATCACATAATTTCATTTCTTTCACTCAAAATAGCCATCTTATAAAAGAAATGAAGTATTTTTCCCGATTAGCTTCTGCGCATAGCAGCTAATCTCGGAGTCTTCTTCGCATGCAGTGCACATTTGCTAATTAAGTTCGTTTCATGCATTATTCCTATCATCATTATTTATGGTTATATATCTCTGATTGAAAACCCGTTGACTATCCGTCATACTCTCCTCGTATGTTTATTATTTTGAGTAATTTGAGCGCCATGAGCGCCCAACTGAGGCAGAGTGCGTTATACACTGATTCAAGGGGCCATAATCGTCAACCTCGTGTATTCATTAGGGAAATATAGCACTGGGCTACACTTGTAGGTTTTTCGCGTGACATATTTGAGGGCCTAATTCTCGCCAGCGACAACAGGCGATATCAAACGATATCTCAAGATGCCGTCGATATCGATCTGATGGGGTTGGGAAGGTGACTTCCGGTTTGGAAAGCTAATGGACATGCTGCGTCTATCATTTCGGAAAATTGAGGATTTTTCTTACTTAAAAATCATTGGAAATAATGTGAGCTGTATCAAAGAAACATACCGTGGTGTATTTTTATACATTTTCAGGAAATATTTTTATGTAAAAAAGTGACTTTCGATATTAAACGTACCAAGGTGGAACGTATAGGGTACATGCAGGTAATATGAGACTGCAGGTATGGCACGCGTGACTTTAGAACCATATAACACCTCTTAAACATTTTTCCAAATACTTATCGCACCAGTTACAGTTTAATCTAGTCCCTTAGCTTCATTTTGAATGTTTCAACTGTTTGTGAAGTGGAAGTTTGCTTAAGTTATCACCAAATCTTGAAAGTGTATGTAAAAATTACATTATTTTGTAGACCTGATATAAAATTGGACATTTCGTTGGCTGCCTTGCTGTATAAGTCAGGTTATTGTGTATGAACTCAATTCTTTACATGTTATCAAAGCTTAATGATTTTTCTAAAGATTATATCACCTGTACTAAATTAGCTCAATACATGTTACAAAAACTCCAAGAGGACCCTACTGTGCTGCAGGTAATATGAGACGTCAATAACATTGTACTGCCTTCATGGTGCTGAGGGTCAATGTTCCTGGCTACTTTAGAAACCTATCATGCAATACATCATGCAATACATCCAATTCTAGGGGAGTAGCCATTCTTTTTAAAGATTCAGTGCCAGTTGACGTAAACAGAATAAAAATAGATAATAATGGAAATTTTGTTGTCATAGATTTTACCCTGTATGAATATAATATTACGATAGCAGCGCTTTACGGCCCGAACACAGACAATCCAAATTTTTTTGTAGACCTTCAAAAGGAAATATTAGAATTTGATAACCCTCATAGCATTTTATGCGGCGACTGGAATTTAGTTCAAGATCAAATCTTAGATACTTTTAATTATCTCCATATCAATAATCCCCGATCAAAAGAGTATGTCGAAAAAATGAAAAAAGAATTGGATTTGTGTGACCCATGGAGAATACAATTTCCTAGTAAAAGAAATTACACCTGGCGTCAACCAAACCCCTTTAAACAAAGTAGGTTAGATTACTTCTTAATTTCGTCTGAAATGCTCTCAGTGATGCATAATGTCGCTATTCTCCCTGGATATAGAACAGACCACTCCTTAATCAGTCTAACCTTAAACTTAAACAAAATAAAAAGAGGTCCAAGTTACTGGAAGTTTAATAATTGCTTGCTTAAAAACGAGGGCTTTGTCTCGCAAATCAAGAAGGTGATAAAAGATACGGTTTTACTTTATACCAGAAATAACATTGAATTTGATAGAAATGATCATGTAGTTGGAGAATGTGAATTTACAATAAATGACCAATTATTCTTTGAAACTTTGTTAATGACGATACGAGGAGAAGCTATATCTTATGGATCATTTTTGAAAAAACAAGAAGTAAACAGAGAACGAGAATTAGAAAATAATATCAAAGACTTAGAAAGGAAATTACAAATCAATAGCGATAAAAGTAATATACTAAAAGAAATTAATGACATGAAGTCTGACCTAGAAGCCTTCCGCTTAAGACAAAATGAAGGAACTGTTATAAGATCACGTATCAAATGGATGGAATTTGGGGAAAAACCTTCAAAATTCTTTTTAAACTTAGAAAAGCAAAATAAAGTCAGTAAGGAGTTACGTAAACTTTCTACAGAAAATGGGGAAGTTATTACTGATCAAATTTCAATACAAAAGGAGGTTTTCAATTTTTATTCCAAACTTTATAAAGAAAAGAAAGTAGACGAAATAGATTTGGATATTTTTTTGAACTATCCTGACATTCCAAAATTGTCTCAAAATATGTCGTCACTTCTCGACGGTCCTTTGTCTATTGAAGAGGTTTACAACACTTTGAAGAACATGAAAAACAACAAATCCCCTGGGCAGGATGGTTTTACAGTAGAATTTTACCGCTTCTTTTGGGATGATATCAAATATTTTGTTATTAAATCATTAAATTATGCTTATGGTACTAGAAACCTATCAGAATCACAGAAATTGGGTATTATAACATTGATTCCAAAAGGAAACAAGTCTAGTGATGAACTTAAAAACTGGCGCCCGATATCCCTATTAAACGTTATCTATAAACTGGCCTCGGGATGTATAGCGAATAGATTGAAAAAAGTTTTATCGTATCTGACACACGAAAATCAAACCGGCTTTTTAAAAGGTCGATTTATAGGGGAAAATATTCGTTTATTGTATGACACACTACTCTATACTGAAATTAATGATATAGCTGGCATGTTACTTGTTATCGATTTTGAAAAAGCTTTCGACTCGGTGTCGCATAAATTCCTTTATAAAGTATTAAACTTTTTTAAATTTGGTACCTCTTTTCAGATTTGGATAAAACTATTTTATGAAAAGGCCTCTTCATGTGTCCTTGTCAATGGACATTGTACAGGCAGATTTTTAATTGAACAAGGCTGTCGCCAAGGTGATCCTTTATCCCCATACCTCTATTTATTGGCTAGCGAAATACTTGGTATCCTGATACGGCAGTCGAATTCCTTAACAGGACTGAAGATCAATGGGCAAACTCTAAAGCTACTGCAATATGCAGATGTTACTTTGTTAACACTCAATGGATCCAAACAAGACTTAAGATGCGCTCTTGATATACTTTCTGACTTTAAAAATATCTCTAATCTTAAAATGAATGTTGGGAAAACCCAGGTTGTATGGATAGGGAAGAATAAAGGTCTTAAAGCAGAAATTTTACATTAATATAAACTCAACTGGATATCAGAAGGTTATTTCAGATATCTTGGTATTGATTTTTCTGTGAATTTGTCACAGATGGTAGAACATAACTATTATCAAAAGATAAAAGAAATAAAGACTCAAATTAATTTATGGTTAAAAAGATCGTTAACTCCTTTAGGACGAATAACTGTTATTAAATCATTGTTCTGCTCCAAATTAAATTACCTTTTCTGTCACTTCCAGAACCAAATTCGAAAATTATTACATTGTTAAATCGATATTTTTTCTCATTTATATGGAATAATAAACCAGACAAAATAGCAAGAAGCCAAATATGTCAGTTATATAAATATGGAGGGGTCAAAATGACAAACATTGGTTTGCATATAATGTCTCTTAAGATTTCATGGCAAATATCAAAATCAAACTTACCAACCAAAACAAATTGTTTGGTTTCATTGGTAACCAAAACCAAGCATTGAATTGTATTTTAATTATTGTAAGAAGAGAAATATATGCAGCTAAATGTAAGAATCTGGCACCTGCGTTTGAAAGAATTTGTTCAGAAGCAAAAAAATATTACGATATGGAAAAACACATAGCAAGGACAAGACTTAAGGGAAATCTTTTTGAAAAGAAATGGCAAGAATTAAAAGNTGTATATACATACATGTATACATATGTATGTACGTTTATGTTTATATGTCTATATCTGTATTTATACCTTACATAGAATAAGTTGTTTGCATTTATTTTGTAATAATCATTTTGAGCTTGCTTTAATAACACGTTAATTCATGGATGAAATTGTTTTTTCAATGTATGTTTTATATTGTAAACCTTTTTTTCTCAAATACAAGCATCTGTTGTAAATGTAATGTTTAAAATTTATTCAATAAAGGAGCCCTGTGGAAGGGTTAAATAAATAAAAAAAATATATTTGATTCAAAACCTACTATCAGCTATTATTTAAGGCAATTAGGATTACAAAAAAGTATTTTGAATGATGTAAAAAAAAAAGCAAATAACACTTAACTATCCTCAAACCAAAACTTAAAATGAAATGCTTTGTACAATTTTTTTGTATTAACCTTAAGCAGTTGCCTGTAAATTATGTACGTGAAAACCCAACATGCTTTATAGTGAGGCGATGCCATGCAGATGGCCATCAATGCATGTAAAGCGGGAAAGTTAGGAATAGACACTGCGGGAAATAAATTCGAAGACGTTTTGAAATTATCTAATAGCGGGCTGACGAGAAAAAAAACTTTTGTAGAATTTGTGACACCACTGTAAATAAGCACTTGTCGCCAAGTAAATATGAATCGCACTAACTGGTAGTCCTATGTGCAAATAATCATTTGGCGTTAGGCAAATGCAACCACCTGTTATTATTGTAAATATCGCGCATGCCATTTTTATAAGGTCGTGTTGCATAGGTTGCATACCTCGGATACCAACTTTTAGACGAAGTGCAAGCAGTGCGCATGTATGTTTCCAGTTCATGAGTTCAGCGCAGTTGATTGACATTTTGTTAAATTATGTCATATTTTTCATAGCTTATCAATAAAAAATAGAGTTAACAAAATGTTCCTGTCAACACCACATGGCCCACATTCTTACGTTTTTTAATTCTCCGCTCTCACGATTCATTACTCCAAATTTGTTAATTTAACGCTCTGTGTATCTACATGTAATTGTTTTTATAATGTTTTGTATGTTGATAAATGTAATTAACATAATATATTGTATTTTGTTGTTATACTTGATTTACTTGCACAGACAATGCCCCTGAATAGAGCGGTATTTGTTAGTGAAGGGCCACCCTGTACAAAAGAAATAAATAAATACATGAAAATGTGTCACCACAAAAGATAATGGGGATATCACACACTTGAACGAGATTGTTTGGGTCATGAAAGTCAACTTTAGTCGAGCCAAAATTAGGCCATGAAGATACATGTTTTGTTAAATTTAGTTATGCCAGCAGTGGACAGGGAATGATTTGTTGTTGGTGGGTTTCTTTTTATAATAGAAATTGTATAAATTCCCGGCCAAGTGTGCTTGGCAGGTAAATGATAGAAGTTTGAGAAGGCCGACGTGGGTGAAGATATCTAAAGGGGTATTGTTCAAAAGTTACAATTCACCGACAATCAACTGCAAATCAGTTAAAAATTGTAACGCACATTTTCAAGACGATCATGAAACAATGATATTGATCGGCGCATTCCGATCAACTGTAACTTGCGATCAAAACTTTCGAACAAAACCCTCCTAGAATTTGTTGCTAGATGCAAGGTGCACTGGGCTGTGTTTCATAAAGCTATGCGTAGATCTACGCATTAATGTACGAAGGACTGATATCCTTTCTTATGTTCGCGGATTCAGCTCCAGGAGTGCGTGGATTTTCTCACAGCTTTATGAAACACAATCTTGGTCACTTTTCTGCTACTGGAATTGTATGCCTCTTGCCTCATCTTCGGAGGATTTCAAGATGGACTTTTGCCCTTACCTGCATTCGAGAGGAGCATTATCTTTAGAACGATGTTATGCTTGGGTTTCTTAACGTTTTATTGTTTAGGGAGGCGGTAATTTGTCAAATTTTGTAGCCTAAAACTGATGGATCCCATACAATATTAAGATTAAAAACCGATGATTTCAGGCCCTAGTAAGAAGCCCGGAAGCATCACGATTCAACAGACTCTCTTTTCTGAGGCAGCTAACTATGAACCGAACAAACTGTTTCTTTTATTTGTGTATATACGTATGTATGAATTGTAACTGTTTTTAATGTACACGGACCCCACGGAAGACCAGCTCGAGCTGAATGTGGGTTATCCGCAGTATTTTAATTTGTATATGTTTTTTAATACGGAAATAAATTCAATCAAAAATTCAATCAATCAATCAAAGAGTCGTGTTCGATCGTGTTGTTTCCCTGCTTCTATGTGACTCGATGCTTTAAGGTGAGGGGACTTAATTTTAAAGTTCAAGGTTAAAAAAAAACATAGTTTTGTACTCTGATAGCGAGGTTTATCGTATCCTGGGACAAAACCATTGTTATTTAGACCGGGACTATTCAAAATTTAAATCAATGGTCTAAATAACAATGACTTAATTAGACCTGAGTAAAATTAAACTTTGCTATCGGAATACGGACGCATGGTGCCATAATATTGTGACATTAGCGTTTAGTTCTTATATATCATAATAAAGCCGGATATAATAGAAAAAAAGTTTGTGTTTATATTCTTAGTCTTGTATGAGTCTAGAAATCATTCTTCATGATCATGATGATGAGAGTAAACGACTGTAAAATGTGTGATCGACTAAATCTTTTCGGCGCCAAAGTAGGTTGCCGCCAATGTTACCACAACACGATGTAAACTATTTCAGAAGAATTAAGTCGAACCATAGACCTACCACCCAACTGTGCGAACACAACAATGACAAGCCGGTTCCGATTTGAATAGCATTACAAAGGAGCAGTGAGTTGGTTTTCGACTTAATTTTGCGGAAAAAAAGTTTATATCGCGACCCTTGTAGGTGGATGCAATATTAATACATGTATTTGTATATATCAGTGTAGTTATTTGCTATCGCGATATTTTAAAGGCAGAGTGCGTTTACGTTTAGAGGTCAAATTCACATCAGCAGTCTTTCTTCTCTACCATAGTTGTTGGTATAAAACATAGAAGAGATCTCCCCGGGGATGACAAACCCAGACAGAGGGATCCAGACCCCCCCCTCCCTCCGCCAAACACTATCCATTCTGATATACGGAAAGCCACTACATTGTAATTTCATCACGTTTCTGTTTTGTATTTATTTATTTATTTATTTATTTATTGATCAATATTTTAGCAGGATGCCCTCACAGCAAGATGTTGGTATCACGAGGGACCATACATAATAAAATGACATGAACATATGCAATAACAAAACTCGGCAATGATTTTTATCAAAACAATGCATCAGTAAAAACTTTTACATAAATATTTACACTATTAACATAAAATATAACTAAAATCCGCAAATTAAAATATTACATCAGTCAATACATAAGCATAAACATTTACATTCAAAACAATTTTCCTAAATGCATAAATCACTAAATGAATTATGATTGGCCAATTTGAACATATTCATATGTTATCAACTAGTGGTCGATAAAGGTGTGTGTATGGAATTACATATTGCTAAGAAGAAAACTCTTGAGAGCTCGTTAAAAACATGATAAAGTACATAAGTTTGTTTACTTTCTAATGGTAAAATATTGAGGTTGTTTATTGACAAATTAAATGATAGAACGTTTAAAATATTCAATATTGCACCCTGGGAACACCAGATATTTGATTTTTTTTCTGTTGTGTTCTTACACTATGAACTTGTGGTACATGTTGAAATCTGTCTCCTTGAAAAGTCTGAAAACATATTATTGAGACATTTCTAAATAGATTTCTAAATACTGTGAAAATACTTAACGTATTATTCAAAAGAAAGCCAGAACTACTTTTTAGATATAAAACAAATACACGAAAATTTAAGCTACAACATGCATATTTAATTTTTCCTAAATGCATAAATTACAGTGTAAACTATGATTAGTTATTTTGAAGAAAAAAAAATATCACTAACAATTATTCGTTAGATGTGCCTGTAAGAAATTTCATAGAACTACCAATTTGCGCTTGTGGTATATCCCTGAAAACAATTGCCTATTTACAACGATTGTCTATGTCACAAATTCTACGATTTTTTTTCTCGTCAGCCCGCTATTAGATAATTTGAAAACGCCTTCAAACTTATCACTGACAACGTTATTTCTTTGATGGCACCTGAGACAAAACTTTACAAATTAACGATGAACATCATCTGTGCACAATTTGCCAGTTATCTGGAACTTAAAGCCCAAGTACAGTTTTGGTAAAAGCCAATATTTTTATTGCCAAATTTTGTCTTTAAATCTACTTAAAAAGAAACATGATATCATGAACATGTTGTACAAAAGATTGTACGAAAAATTAACAAGTTTTGGAAAAGTTATNTAATTTCATCACGTTTCTGTTTGGTATTATTTACTTATTTATTGATCAATATTTTAGCAGGATGCCCTCACAACAAGATGTTGGTATCACGAGGGACCCTGCATAAGAAAAATTACATGAACATATACAATAACAAAACTCGGCAATCAAAATAATGCATCAGTAAAAACTTGTACAAAAATATTTACACTATTAACATAAAACATAACAAAACTCCGCAAATTAAAATATTACATCAATCAATACATAAACATAAACATTTACATTAAAAACAATTTTCCTAAATGCATAAAACCACTGAATGAATTATGATTGGTTAATTTGAACATATTCACATGTTATCAACAAGTGGTCGATAAATGTGTGTGTATGAAATGGCATATTGCTAAGAAGAAAACTCTTGAGAGTTCGTTTAAAACATAATATAGTACATAATTTTGTTTACTTTCTAATGGTAAAATATTGAAGTTGTTTATTGACAAATTAAATGATAGAACGTTTAAAATATTCAGTATTGCACCTTGAGAACACCAGATATTTGATTTTTGTCTGTCGTGTTCTTACACTATGAATTTGTGATGCATGTTGAAATCTGTCTCCTTGAAAAGTCTGAAAACATGTTATTATTGAGACAGTTGTAAATTATACTGCAAAAATACGTGTTAAACAAAAGAAAGTCCAAACTATTTTTTTAAAGATAAAACATATGCAGCCTAAAATTTGACTTTCCAAGATTGTTGTGTTATGTTGAAGAGTACTAAATGTTAGAACTTATCACCAATCAATTAAGCACAAAGATTGGTCTTGATAGGCGCATTTATAGTTATTCCAATAATAATTCTTCTATTCGGGCCTCGAACTAATGGACCGTGCGTTCAAAATTCAAAACAGCCGTTAACCCCTCGTTGACCAATAGCGCAAGAGTCTCTCTCAGTGCGGATTCCGCATGGTGTGGCAGTGTAATTGAAGTGCATACTGTACGTGCTCTTAATACAAGGTTGTGTGTGTGTGTATGTGGTAATGCGCTTGGAGTATCGCGAAACCGTTGGTGTCAAGATGAATTATGATAGAATAGATTTTTATTTGAATTAAATATTCTGGACTACATTCGACCAAAACACTTCATATTTATTATTTATTTATTTATTTATTATAGTCTTCTTTAAAAACAGGGTGGGTGCATTCAGTTATAAAAACTGCTTTACAAGCACGCCCTGTGTACAATGAATATATACATACAATGAAAAATACAATGAATAAAGATGAATATAAAATACATTATCATTCAAATACATAATTAAAATACAAAACAGAGAGAACATTACATAAAACTAGATTGCCATAGAGGTTATTATTTTGGCATATCTGCGGTACACAACAAGTTGTTACGATAACCGTAATGTGTGCAAATGTAGTTTTCTACCTTTAAGCTAAAAAACAAGCATATCTAATTTCTTTCCTAAATGCACAAATTACAGAGTAAACTATGATCAGTTATTTTGAACAAAAAATATATTGCTAAATTGATACGTTAGATGTGCCTGTAAGAAATTTCATATTGCTAAGAAGAAGACTCTTGAGAGCTCGTTTAAAGCTCGATAAAGTGCATACTTTTTTTTAAAACTTTCTAATGGTAAAACATTAAAATTCATAATTGAAGAATAAATGAAAAAAAAAGTATTGCATTTTGGGACAACCTGATATTTGTTTTTTTGTCTGTCTTGTTCTTATACTTTGAACTTCTGATACATATTTAAACCTGTCCTTGAAAAGTCTGGAAATATATTATTGAGACATTTGTAAATAGATATACAGTAAAAATTCTTAACGCGTTATTCAACAGAAAGGCAACCTAATTTTTATATACACATGAAAATGTACACACACACACAAACAAAATATTTCCTATATGCATAAAGTCACCTAATGAACTATGATTGATTAATTTCAGAAAAAAATAAAATGCATTACATACGAGAAGTGGATAGAAGTGCAAGTAAGAAATTACATCGGACTACTAATTTGCGCTCGTGGTATTTACATGACGACAATTGCATATTTACAGTAATAGTGATGTCACAAATTCTACGATTTTTTCCCGTCAGCCCGCTATTAGATAATTTCAAAGCGCCTTCGAACTTATCACTGACAAAGTTATTTCTTTGATGGCACCTGAGACAAAACTTTACGAATTAATGATGAACATAATCTGTGCACAGTTTGCGAGTTATCCGGAACTTAATAAACGGTTACTTCACGCCAAATATAACTTGCGTTGAATAAAAGCGCAAAAAATTAGACGAACATATCAAAAAGAGTTTGAGCGAAATCCGACAATGAATAAAGAAGTAATGAATTTTTGAAATATCAAAAAACAATTCAAATAGTTATATTTTCAGCAAATTGGCAATTTTTTATCACGTGACATGGCATGGTGATGACGTAGGTTCATCACTTCTCTAAAATTGGCTTATCATACACCATTGCTTTTCACTCCCTTGTTTTATAATCTTTAGAGCAAATCACTATTTGCTGATGAATTATATTTAATATGAATTCAACAATTATGATCAAGGAATATATAGCTTCAAAATAAGTCTTGCATAAAAGATGAAATAATAAATAATTTGATAAATACGATTTGAATAAATAATTAATAATAATAATATTTATTCATATTATGAACTTCTCTTATTGGGAGAATGTAAATATTTTCAACATTACTTCAATGACGATTCTCGTTCTAACGATTTCAATTATGCTATTAATTGATTGCATACACATAAAAATTAATTAATTTCAATTAAATATTCTCTTTTAGATCCTATTGTTTTTTTAACCATTGTTTATGTTTGTTATTGTTTTTCAAATTATATTTGCTTCTTTTTTTGTACTATTTTGGTCATTGTAAATCCAAAGTGAAAAAAAAAGAATATTCCTTTCCCAGAATTTACAGTGGTAATCGTAAGTTTACTGTCGTGAAAGCGCAATTACAACACAAAATGCACATTTTTTATTAAATATATTGTTTATTTAAATCATATTTATGTGTATAATGTTGTTATACTTTTTATGAATAATATTTCAGAAGTTATAATAAAATAATATTTATATTCGATGCATTCGTCGAGAAAATGGAATTAAGTTTGCGTGCAATGGCCTTCAAACAGAGCATAAAAAGCATAAAAGAGATATAATACACTTATTCTAAAGAAGTGACGAACCTACGTCATCAACACGTTATATCACGTGACCCAAAGATACAAACTTGCTACAAATATACCTATTTTGAAAATATTTTATATTTTTAAAACATTCATAACTTTCTTATTTGTTGTCCATTTTCGCTTAAACCTTCCTGATCTGTTTGTCTGATTTTTGCGCTTTCAATCAAAGCTAAAATTTTGGGCGTGGAGTCCTCATATTTAAACTTATGTTTGATGCCACACAGCTGCTTGAATAAGAAACAGGTGACAGATGAACAATGCAATGTTAAGGTTTTGTTGAGGCGTTGTGGTGTTTTGACTCCCCCGTACAACCCAAGGATGGCAGGTTTGAATCTCAATTGCTGATGATTTTTTTCTCTAACATTTCCCCGTCTTATCTTCCAGATGGGACATTTCTTTGCAGATCAAAGAAATATGGTCCATCTCGCACGTGAACCAAACACATGCTCGCATCCAGGAATTTTATACCCGGGGGTGGG